>WWET01000837.1:150465-167181 GCA_011038615.1 Limnodynastes dumerilii
ATGCCAGTGCCAGCCTCCTTCTGCCCCTTATTGCCAGGGCCTGCCTCCATGTCTGCCCCCTATTGCCAGCCTCAATCTGCCCCCTATTGCCAGTGCCAGCCTCCAATGTGATGTCTACCCCCAATTGACAGCCTCCATCTGCCCCCCTTTGACAGTGCCAGCCTTCACCTGCCCCCTTGTTACGGCTGTTAGTCTCCCTGGTCCTTTCACTATCTGTATCCCTCCACAGCTATCCACAGCCCATGCAGATAGGACAAGCAAAGCATTGGGTAGGAGCCCCCAGGCCACTCACCAGTCCAGAGCAGGGGAGACATGATGGATACTGGCTGAAGACAGTGACACTCAGGAACTCTGCAGAGGTGATTTCCTGCGTGCGGAGCCTCCTCTACCAGATCGTCACAGCGCCACCTGCTGGACAACTGGCTAATTGCAGCCCAAATAAATGGAAAAAAAAAAACATTTTCTCTGCTCATCGGGTCAAACAAGACAACGGGCGGGACAGTGCACCAAAATCGGGACAGTTGGGAGGTATGCAATATAGAAAGCATACAACTGGCCTGGTGTTACATAATAAAATGTACACACTATTTTGAATTTTCTTTTCTTTATTTTTTTTTAACAACTCAACTGTGTTTTAATTTGCCATAAATGCCAGATGGCCAGTTCAGCCCTGATCACCATCCACTGTCTGAAAAGCCACAACAGAAATAGTGACCCTGCAAAGATGTGGGCATGATTCCCTCCTAAACATTGTTATAGGATTTCTCACTTAGTGTATACCGATACAGAATTCTGTATTTCTCAAAATTCCTGCATGCTGGAGTCATTAATCAAGGTAGACCAGGCGGGAGTATGTAAAGTTCCCAGCTACATGTCTATAGCATGTCCCAGAACGTGTTCTATCCAAACCTTCTGCACTGGGATTTGCATAAAAAAGCACTAGTCAGACCCACCATTAATAAACCTCTACATTAATGGTTGCCAGCATGCATTATCTAGAAAAAAGGTTTATTTGGGTGAAATAATAAAAGCTAGCAAAAATGTATTGGCAAAATAAAAAAAGACTGCAAGAACAGCAAAACTGGTTTTAGAATTGCATCATATATGACTTTTACTAAAGTATTCTTTGTTGTTATAAATACATATAACTACACATTTGTTTTACTATATTTATGCTAACTTTAAAATATAAACAGGTGGCATGTAATCATCACTTGATTTTCAAAGGCACTTTTGCTTCCTTGGATACAGAGCTGGTTTATTGGTAGGCCGATCTTGGCACTTCACTTGTCTGTGAGGTGTGGTAGCTTTATTCAAGGCAGCCTGAATTGCATAGTCTCATATTAAGCCATAATTTTATGTGTGCGGAGTTCCTGTACTGCCATTCTATTTATGCTGCTTTTACCTACTTCTGTTTACGATTATACTTCTTTTAAAATCATCAGTATGGGATGTCTCTAACAATAAAGAAACCTGACTTCCTAAACTCAGCACTTGCTGAAACAACAAGTGAATCAGTCAAGGAATCCCGTGATCCTACTACAGCAACATACATTATGTACTTTTAGATTCGTTTTGGCAATTGGACATTAACTTGATAGTCATGTTTTGGTGACATGTAAAAGCTTGCAATCAAGACTGGTGGTGAGTACAGTTTTATATGTCATTAACATAGAAAAGTATTATATAAGAGAAAAAAAAACTGTGTTTATGGAATAATCAAGTTGTTTATGTAGAATGTAATTATGTAAGTTATCTTTTACCCTATGTTAATATTTGCTATTTATTTTATATTTGCTCACCAATCTCTGAACTCATTAATATATACAGACATTGTGTCATTGGGGCAGATCAGAACAACGCTTCCAAGCGAATTTACGCCTGACGGACACGTAAATTCACGATTTTGTATTTACTGCGCATGCACACGACAGATGATACGCTACTTCACGTAACTCTGAGCGTGTGGGCCATTCATGTATCTGCTACGTAAGTTAGTACGTGGGGGCGTGCCAATTTTATGTTAGCCAAAAGTACGCCTAAATTACGCAGTGTAGGCGGAGGTTTGCATTCAAATTGTACAGTATGGGTGTGCTTAGCTGCATAAGTCTGCGTTGCCTATATGTACGTGTGCGGGCGTGAGCGGTTACGCTGTCAAAAGTTAAGGTAGGGTTTGAAAAGCGGAAATTGGTCAAAGTACGTACATTCAAGGGGTGTGCCTAGGGGAGTGCTTAGAAGGTACGCACACAAAAATACGCTATGCTAGTAAACGGTTGCAAGCAGATTTCTGTATCTACCCCATTGTGGTTAAATTGAAGCAATCCAAGTATTGGTTTATATTTAGGGCCAGATTTACTAAGCTGCGGGTTTGGAAAAGTGGAGATGTTGCCTATAGCAACCTATCAGATTCTAGCTCTCACTTTTTTCATATATACTAGAGAATGTCAGCTGAATTCTTATTGGTTGATATGAGCAACATCTCCACTTTTCCCAACCCACAGCTTAGTAAATCTGGACCTTAGTTTTCACATTATATGGGACAATGTAATACTTATAACAGGAAGCAAAATCTCCCTGTCTGTCAGGTAATGTATGAACTCTATTTGTGAGGCTTTCACGAATATTAAAACCAGTATATTACAGGGATATTTGCAAATGTATTAAACATAACAGGCAGATTAGTAGCAAAGATAACTAAATTTACATCCAATAGGAGCACTGTAAATGGTTTTTTAGTATGTGTTGCTGCATACATAGAAATAAATAGAAGTTCTGGTGTAGTAAAAAAATATGAAAATAAAAAGTTCAGCACAGCAATTTGTGATATTTAATGTTCAGGTTATGTCAAATAAAGTACCATGCACTTGATGCATTATATCTTCATATGCCTACAATTGGCTTTATTAACCTTTAGTAAATAGAAAGCAACAATCACCATCATCCATCATGTACAATGATATAACCAGTACATTTTCTAAGCACTACCACTTACCCAGTAATCCCATATAGATGGTTTTGCCCCATACACAAAGCAAGACAATATTATAATGTATTAATGCAGTATTACTTCATTTCCTAAATATAAAGATATGTTCTAAATGCACAATACAAAAATAAATAAAAATAAAACATGTTTTGTAAGCCAGGTTTATTTAAGTCATACAACATACTTTTTGTTTTTGCTTTTTTCGGCGTATGTTCTTTTACATTGTAGTACATATAATGAGAATTTTGGCAAGATATCGTATGCATGGTTTCGAGAAATGGTTCCCATTTTTGTATAGATTGACAATTGACAGCTTTACAGTAGGCTGTAATTCCCTATCACCCTCTGGAGAAGAGAAGCATATTGCTGTGCGCGATTGCTTAGAAAAGGCAACGTGTGTTCCTGTAGGAGACTCATTGCCAAGCCATATGGCACAATATTATGCACACTGCCACCTGCTTATTACTAATGTAAGGCATCGCTTTCATTCATTATATTCACACAGGCATAGTATAAAGGTTAAGGCAATTGCATTTAAAAAAAATTGCAACACAGCTAGAATATTATATTAAAAAACAGAAAAAATCTAGGAAGTGCGTTGTATATCATTTGAAACTCAGAACATTATTTATTCAATCTTTTTTTTCTTGACAGAGACCTATTCAGAAATTTGGAATTAAATAGAGGCTTTCCTGAGTATAATCCAGCCCATTCAAGTGTTTTAATATGTAGAACTGAAAAGTGACATGTACTTTTTCTTTCAATACCAAAGCAACTATGCTCCTCCAATATATAATAAAAATGCACAATGCCATACGGAGGGAAATGTCTATATTAATAGGTATAAAATCATCTTTTAGGGTACCAGAATAGAATGCATTGGCACATGGGATGATCTCATACACATTTACCTAATAAGCAAGGTTTGTCAAATCACTTTAAGAAACTCATTATTCTTCCATGTTGACACAATTCCACTACAGCTTTTAATGCATTGACCTCTTTCTGGTAATTACAGTGATGAGTCTTAGCCTATCATCCATCAAACAAAACGCTGATCATCATGTTTAAGCACAGAGCCAACTAGATTGGAACAATTTTTAGCAGAGCTGAATTTAATAATGTACCTGCAACAAAGCGCATCCAGAAGCACTACAGCTTTAAGCTGTGTGATGGTTTTTCTGCAATGTGTGCCTTATCTATTAAGAGCCAATGTCACTATTTCTAATAAACATTAGAGCTGTCCACCTGGGGTCATTTATCTTATGACTCTTCCAGTATACTTCTCCCGAACTGCTGTTTCTTCTATCACTATACGTAATATGGTCATCTATCACTGTCATTTACCTCCATGTTAGCAAGAGTACATCTGTAGGTTACAAGGCAATTTGCCTCATAACCTCAGTGCTTAAGTAGTACGCAATTCACTGATTTGACATTTTATTGATAACTTGCCTTCCTCAACAGCCCTTTAGATAGTATCTCCGCAGAACAATCATCCAACTCCTCTTGTCCCTGTCTATTTCAGGCAAAGAGATTGTTCTATGAATTCAAATAGGATAAGAAAAATCTATCAAAATATCACAGCATGGCCTACGATGGATACACAAGAATTGCATACCAACATTCATTACACTTACCATGCAGTCAATATAGTCAATGTATGGTCACCAAACAACACACTAGTGCTGTCATGGCATTGATATGGAAGAAAAATGAAATAAGTGTGTCTGCCACTGACACATTCATTACTGGAGACAATTCCCATTGCTCGTGATCCATCAAGTAGTTGTGTTAAATGTAACTCCCTCTGAAGCATTACAGTGGGATTCTATGTATAACCATAATGTAAGAGGAAAGGTGAAAGTAATGAGAACGGTTACAAGAGCGCGGAGTCTTTGTTATCAGGTGGTGTTCACCTGGGCCCCTAATGGTGGGGATGGAATGGGCTGCGCCCCAACAACAGGTCGCAGCCCCCAGAACAGAACTCGTAGAAAAGAGAGAATACGTAAAGGATGACAGAGGAACAGGTAGAGCAGAAAGCAGGAACAGACCGAGTCAGAAGGGACTGACTCGTGACGGACTACACGGAACACAGAACAAAAACAACGGATTAAGGAGAAATCACTAGGACAGACAGGACTCATTAGGAAACACGCTCACACAGTCACACAGCGGAACCCCCGAGGGGTGACACATACAGGCACACAGGAGAGGGCAAGGGTAACACAGTAGGAGATAACACCAGGCATAGAGGAAGAGAGGGAATGGCAAACAAAGGGTTAATGGTGAGGAACTGGGCAGGACTGGAGGGGCACAAGAAGGAAAGCTATAGGCACAAGAGAAATACTAAGGAGCAAGGGAACAAGGAGGCAGGAGAAGAGGAGCAAGGGGACTGGAACTAAGGGCAGAGGCAGCGGCAGAAGAAACAGGCAGAATTACTGGGGAAGAGAAGAGAAGGGCAGTGTCCTGGCTGCCTAGCATTTACGCAGTCTACGTAAGGAAAATATACGTAGATAACGTAAAAATTGTACTAGGCATGCGCAGTAGGAAAAAACGCTAAACACCAGACATATATGTTATACGTCCAGTAGTCTGCATACGGCCCGCTGTGAGGAGAAGTAGAACCCATATAGTTGAACCATGAAAATAAGCCATCCAAATTGGTCAAGTTAAAATGCTCCTGTTTTAATATACACTTCCAAAACCATATTATAATAATGTGATTGAGTACAGAATAAACATACAAATTATCCCCTTGCAATATGTTCCCGATAAAACTTGAGGTTTCCTTAAATACCAGGAGTTAAAGGAGACAACACAAAACTATTTTTAATCAACTATAATATTTAATTAAGAATGAAGTAAAATACATGACTGCTACTTCGCTTTGGCTGATGTTTAATGCATTACAAACTGTAGCAGGTATCCAGGAGCACTAATCTTCATTGCTGTCAAGCTGTACAGGTCAAAATGGGCACTACTGCAGTCAGTCCTGTAGGTGAGGCTAGGGAACAGAGCTTGTGCTGAGACTAATATACTGTACCCCAGAATGTTTTAAGCAAATTAATTGGTACTTCTTATCTAACCAATTTCTATTACACTAAGCGCAATATAGGTTAGCATTGCATAATGTTAGTATCAAGTAACCTATGCTCCTACCAAGAACATCCTTATCAGCATAATAATAACAGTATGCACATAAAAAAAATGGAGAACAGCAGCCATCTTAGGCTGCCCGGATACACAATATAATTGCTTTTTCAGCAGAAGTTAATAAATGTGCACAGTTAATGGATATATTCTCTGAAATCAACACACAAAATATGGTTATATTCAATTTTCTTTTAATTTAACATCAAAAAATAATAATATCTCAGGCAATGGGAAATAACTGTGTTGAAATACAATATAATAATGAAAATATAAAAGGAAAATAATGTGTCAGGGTTACTTAATGTGGAGGAGTCCACATACAGCTTCTTTTAGTCCCTGTTGGCATAAGGCGGTTGTACAGAAACTCATGTGAATATTCTAGACATCAGCTTATTTTTGTTTATTTAACAGTCTCCGAGGTGATTGTTTCAAAATGAAATGTTGCTGTGGTTTATTTCCTGGGAAATCTAGTTCTGCAAAACAACTCTGGGGAAATGATCTAACATAGGGAATAAATAAAAATAAATGGTTTGTATGAAAAACAAATTGTCAATAATTGACACATTAATTTGCCCCCCTCCCAATCAAGAAGTTCATAATATCAATGTCTCAATATTAAGGCAAACACATTATAGCTCCTACCTCCCTAGAGCCTTAATTTCTTTCTTTGATCAGAGGGTTATTAAAAGTATATACATATGCTTTCAGCATTTACATTTTGTAATGTAATATAGTAGAAGCATTACTTTTATATATAAATATAGTTTAAACTAATAGAATGACTTAGAGATGTTTGGTGAACAAAAAAATAAGTTTTGTTAGCCTAAACTCCAGAAGGTGGGTGGGGTTGGCGCATTAAAATTTTATAGTAGTGCTGGGTTTTTAGCCTTACATGCAGATCAACTGTCATACGAACCTCTGATCCACATGAAAGATTTACGGCTGCCTTATTGCAGCGTAACTCAGAAAAAGAGCGCACAAGAATATTGCATGACTATATCAGGGACTAGTTTTTCTTGAATGCATGGAAGCATCACTTATCCTATGTAACCATTTATGTCACTTTGCAAGAGTTTATCTTTGTTCTTCCAAATGATTAGATTATAAACAAAGACTACATTAAACCTACCTCCACAAAGCTGAGTCTCCTAGTGCTCTTTTTTTAGAAGAGAGCCGACCATGGCCACTCCTCCCACCTGCCAAATGTTAAAGGGGTAGGATGCCATGCTATATTGAAAGTAAAGGTTACAAGTGAATGTATAGTGTATTGGGTAATCATATAATGATGTTCCATACTTTGTGCATTCTCCAAAGAAGGGTGTTTGTGTTAAGCTCCAAAAGCAACCTCCTGGTTTGGCCAATTTAAAAGTTAGTTACTTCTCCCAAAAATTCTTGCTATAGGGTAGTATTTGCAAATGTATCCCTCCACTGTATCCAATCTTTTATTTATCGTAACTGAGCTGTCTGATTGTAAATTATTACGTCAGGGAGATTTAAACCTTCGATTTCAGCTACTGTAATGTAAGGCTCGCTCACTTTCCTGCACAAATAAACCAACTTAACGTGGTATATTCGACGGATATCTTTTTAGTGAGTAGTAGCGGCATGGACTGTTATATGTATAAAATGAGGAAAAGTAATCATTTTTATTAAGATTAAGTGAGAGAGAGAGAGAACTTTGTTTACTGCCATATTACTGCAATACATTATTTTTTATTTACATTTGTTTGCTCTTGGTCACAATGAACTGGATCTATAAAAGGGGGCATTTTCCTGTATTTGCGAGCAGGAAATGCCCACATTTCGCAACTGTGAATATGTTACCATCCAGGCACAATGCTGGTCCTTCATGCCAATCCAGAGGCATGAAGATTAACCACAAGCCTGGTTTTAACCAGAGCCCGGGATAGTGGGGATGAATTTGACTGCAGGAAAGTTGCTAGTTGTAGCCCTCTGAACAAATGCCTAGACACTGGGCTGGTGTGACAGGATCCAAGGTGCACAGTCATAGTAGCTACAGAAAGCTGGATATAACAGCAGAGACCAGAGGCATGGCAGAGCTGGAACCAGAGATACAGGAGCACAGTGACTGGAACAAGGATTACCAATGGATAGAGAACACAAGCAAATGTTGGGTACACAAGGTGGGAGCGAAAATGTATTTAAATAATACAGTAAGGGTGTGCTTAGGCTCTTATGCCTTATAGAGATTTCTGAGCCATCGCCATGTTATGAGTATATAACATTGCATACAACATAATAACACATTAATATAAGATAATTATTTATCATTTTAAAACATATAAAATATATAACAGGTTTTACTATATTTAATAAAGGAACATTAGCAGCACAGCAATGATATACACAAGATTCTTTGTGCCATTAGATGATTTGGTGGGAAAAGCGCTATGACTGATCTCACTGTAATTTAAGTCAGTCTGCCTTTCTGAATAAAAGACAGCTTCTGTGTGTGTGACTGGTCTAACAGGTTTTTTAACCTGAAATTTAAACCCGCTCTATTCCAAATCATTCTCTTTACATTTGTGAATACAGCCATACTAGTAGATTCATTGCGGAACAGACGTTTCCCAGGAATTTCAGAGCATGTGCTCTAAGATCATTACCAAGACAGACCTGTAAGGCTCCAGCTAATTAGGATGAGGTGAACTACACGGAACAGGAGATCATGAGTGAGGTTAGTAGGTTATTGAATTAAAGAAAATTGCTGTTTGCAAGGGTTGCCTCCATGTAAACAAACAGCTTGCTTCATCATAAGTGTGAATATGACATTATATGGAATAATTATTTTGTATGTATTTATTCATTAATTCAGTGTTTTCCTGGAATACATATAGTAAGATTATTTATGTATTATTTATGTATATCCTACAAAGGTCTATCCTCTCCTGGTTATCTTGGAAGTCGTGATTTTGCAGGTGCTGTATTGTACTGGGCTTCATATTTATTTTGTGACAGTGACTAAGACCATTAACTATTGGACTGCAGCATTACATACTAGAAAACATTGCTTTCTTTATTGGTGTTGTTTATTTTTATTCATTTTTTTTTTTTATATATTCTGAATTTGGTTTAAGTCTAGACAGCAAGTAAAATTTTTGCCCATTACATATCTCACAGCATTTGTTGCTAGTAATTGTCAATATATACATTATATAACATATTTAAATATAGTTAACAGCATAAAGGACCGGATTCACAATTAATAACTTCGGAGACTTACGCACGCAAGGTGCATAAGTCACCTGACTCACCTGGAAGGTGCATGCGCCCTCCAGATGTTACCCTAGGGTTACTATAGTAACCCAACCCTAGCGTACAGTTACTATAGTAACCCTAGCGTATCAACAATCCGCACGTCTGACTTAATGCAGGCTTATGGCAGCGTAAGCTGCTATAAAGCCACACGACATAGGGGAGTGACAGGGGGTGTGCACTCCCCTCTGTCTCGCGTAATTACAGACCCCCGGAAAGCATGCAGGAGTTTGGATCAGGCCCCAAGTTATTTATTATAAATGTTAATAAACAATGGAGACACTATTAAAGGCACA
Source organism: Limnodynastes dumerilii (assembly GCA_011038615.1). NCBI lineage: Eukaryota > Metazoa > Chordata > Amphibia > Anura > Limnodynastidae > Limnodynastes > Limnodynastes dumerilii. Next base: position 160,180 of record WWET01000837.1, read on the forward strand.
GTTTAAGAAACTACAATTCCCACATTCTGAACTCTATATATAGATTAAGAGACAATACAAATTATAATATGTTTATAATAATTAGTAAATTAGTGGACTCAACATTACCTCTGTGAATGAGCAGTGTTAAATATCTTTTCCATTGCTTTGGGTCATACATTTCCATTAATCTGTAATATGTTCATTTATGAGAGGACAGGTTAATAGGTTAATGGAATAATATGAACACATTCTTGTTAAACAGTCTGTCAGGATAAGTTATGATTAATATATAAATTGGCAAATATACCAAATGTCAAATCTTTACTCTGTTATAAAATATTTTTGCACTAGCAGATATGTTATTTCATTTCCATTGGCATCTGTTTCCCCATAGGGGGTCTGGACAACTGACAACTGTGTCTCTAGATGTTTATCCCAGGGAGGAAGTTAGCCAAATAGTTCTCACACCTAAGGAAGCTTCAAAGAGGCTTTTGGTTCTGGCCAGCCAAAGTGTCTCCAAACCCCACAGCGGGTCCACATTCCAGTGATCTCTGGAGCATGCAAAAACCCAGAGTATAGGCACAATGGACCAGATTCAGACTTAAGAGTGAGTTAGGTGCGGACAGATCCGCACTTAACTCACCCGTCCATCCCCACAACCCGTCTCCATTTTTAGAAGCCAAATGGCACTTAAGAGTGCCATAGGCTACCTTAAAAAATCATGCGTATTTTCCTTTTAAGAAGGAAAATACGCATGGATGTTCCATTGCCACTTCCACCCAGGCTCCTTACCATACCTCCCCCCCACCCACTCTTCCCCGAAGTGGCACTGGTACGCCTCCTTTTACTTAAATCACTATGTTTGGCATGAATCTATGTATGTAAGTGCTATGTAGAGTGTGTAAATAACCTAATACGCATGCCTAGTAGGATATCTCTGAGAAATGCACACATAGGAAGCTGGAGCTTCTTAAATCTGAATCAGGCCCAATACTTGTAAATTAGAAAACCTTAGGACCCTGAAAAGCCACACTGGGAGATAGCCTTGTACACACACCTCCTATGCATTGTTTGGTACCTGACCATAGGTAATCAAATAAGGAAAATGGTTATTATATTATTACCAGTGACAAACCTACCCAGGGGAAAATATATGGATTCATATGTTTAAGTTGCCAACCTCAGATGGGCCATTTTCTAAGTCTGGCTCTAGCTACTAACTGACCACAGTCTGCTGTCCAATCACCTTCTCCTTGCCAGGGGGAGGAGAGATCATTAGAAAAGGTTGCTTTAATTATGCAACGGACCCAGAGCTCAGGGTCTTTCTACTGAGATCCAAGGGTCCTAACTGGGAAGAGGTCTAAATGCTATGCTATTCCTCCAGCCACAATATAATCTCCGCAAAGTTGTTTTCATTGCTTTGTGTGTGTTTTCCTAGTCTTGTAACCTTGTTATTGTTACATTTTTTTTGTAATAAGTATTTCACTCTTTTTGTAAAATAAACTGTCTGTTTATTAGCCTGTTCATATGTGCTCTGAAACCTTAGAAAAAGAGTGTGAGAATAGTCACAGGGTGATCATTTAGATTAAATGTTATATAATTGCGGTTATAGGCCTTTGTGGGCCACTATAATACAACATGTAGTGGCAGATAGTATTTTTGGGGTAAATATAGAGGTTTTCCATAATGGAGGTGGGGGCAGTGTTAGAGTATTAAGGCGAATTTCATTTCTAGGCTCCTTTCATCTTGCCTTACTCCTGAGCAACAACAGACAGCATGATGACGATTATTTGCATGTGATGGTATGCTTGAAATTTCTTGGGTTTTGGTTATTTTCTGCCCTCCAATATTTAAAAATTCCTGTGCTGATCAACAAAGCTTCTTCTCAAAAAAGCCCCTACTTTTTCTAACAGGAGTATCATATTTACACAGCTTTCCTCTCAGTCGCTATTGTTCACTGACCACTTTTCAAGATCACTGTTTGAGGAAGACATTCCAGTTCATAGCAGCAATGTGGTTATGTTCCCAGCCATAATTTTACCCTTTCTTTCGCATACCCAGCAGTGATAGGTCCTGCCATGTCACATGCTGGATAGCACATGCAGCTTATAAATAAACACAATAAACTTTGGTGCTATAGTGGAAGAATACCAGCCACTAATTTTACATTGGTACATGCACAGAAGATGACGGCAGCTCTGGTACGCTCGCCAGAGATCGCAGATGAGCCAATTAAATTTAGATACTGAACTAAGATACTTGTGATACTTTAGATACTTGTGATTAACAATAATCTTGTTTTCATCACAGGTTCGGAAAGTAAAAATCGTTTTTTAAATATACAGCTATAAAAAAAGATACATCCTTTAACTTGTCATTAGTATGTTGAAGATAGCAGTCTCTTTAAGTGCTAATTACAGCTATGACATTAGAACAAGGTTGAACAACTAAGTATGAGCAGAAAGTTCTTGCCCTTTAGCCAGGTCAGTGCATCATTGCTTTTACCTCACTGGAGACAAGGGCCCAGATCCTGGGCTATGGCCGACAGGGGAAACACGGACGCTGTGTGCGTAATTCCCCTGTCAGCTATGATGTGCACATCATTGCTACACAAGCGTACCGGCCGGCGTACGTAACTTTGTTATATATGCCGACCAGTACGAAAAAGGGGTGGCCAGCAGGTTACGTTTGCCGTATTTCTACCATATAGGCGAAGATTGGTATTTAAATTTAGGGACGGCGCGGGGGAAGCCACATTAACAAAAGGCCTGCGGCTGTAAGGCCGCAGATCAGGTCGTAAATTGTACGTAAGTGTCCAGATTTTACTACCTTAAGCTCCCTGCAGGGCGCATGCACTCCCCACTATGTTACTGTACTTTATGATCTCGCACATCCATAAAACATGCGTACATCAGGATCTAGCCCAAGCTGTTTTTATCTTATGTAAAACCTGATACCTTTGCTGTCATTGAACGCATAACATCTATATGAATTGTATCCTGCATGAACTGTTGATCTCCTGTGCATTTAAGAAACCAACGCTCGTGTTTCTAATAATCAGCAACCTGGTTAAGCATTTTACGTATTATTGGGGATTAACCTCTATGCATCTGCAGTTGTTATTACTTTGCTTCTGAACAAATTATCATAACAATAACTGGTAGTTTTTATTTATTATACATTATTCAAGTGGTTATAAAACTAAATAGCCACCCTACCATTTCAACATATGCATACAGCTTTAAATTACCAAACAGGTTCTTCTAAAACAGGCATGTCAAGCTCAAAACCCCAATTGGGCCAAACAATCAAAGTCTAGGATTGAGTGGGCCACAAAATAAAAATTCTTTCCAGCTGCCAGTATTCCCCATTCATGTCTCTCCAGCGCCAGTATTCACCATCATGTGTCTCTAGTGTCCAGTATTCCCCATTCATATGGCTCCAGCTCCCTGTAATTCACCATTCAGTAGTCTCCAGCCTCCCCTGTTTATGCCTTACTTACCTTTAATGCCTTCCATCCGTGTCTGAGTGCTGTCTTCCAGCTCCTCTGTGCGACACTGGCCATAAAGCAATCTGTTTCCTGCTATCAACCAATGCAGCAGTTATACAGGACCAGGGGCGGAACTACCATTGGTGCAACAGGTGCAGCGGCACCAGGGCCCATGCTGATACAAGGGCCCACAGCCATCATCACCGCCGAAACTCCCCACCGGGTTACCTGGGATATCTTCTGGGCCCTGGGCCCACAGCTCGCTAGTTCCGGCTCTGTACAGGACAGCTGAAAAGGGCTTTGCTATCAGCTGTCCTGTGTAACTGTTGCGACAGCTGATAGCTTTTCAGCAACAATCGCCAGATCTGCTTCTATGTATGAGATGTGGCCACAGAATAAAAGATTTTTGGCTACATACAGCCTGTGGGCCGCAAGTTTGACAGTTTTTTTCTAAAAAGTCTACCTCATTTTGTGACATAACTCTATAAAATATCAAGTTTACAAATAAAATGAAATCTCACTCCTTAAAATGATTACACACTACAACTGATGGAATGGCAAGGACCAGTTTTTTGGGAAATCTGGCAAAACAGTCCTATAATTAAGGGTTTTCCAACCTCGGTCTTCAGGGGCCACTAACAGTGCAGGTTTTCTTGGTCTCCTTGCAGTAGCACAGATGCGTTTGTTGCTGACTGACATTTTTAAAAGCTCAATATGTGGTGCTCTTTATATCACTTGTGATTCTGTGATTTGGTCATTTAGTGGTCCCCAAGAACTCAGGTTGTGAAACATTGCTATAACCCACTGACTCACTATGGATATTTGGATAGGGTATAGGGCAATCGCCCTTGTTATCGACCAGGCTATATTCACTATGTGATGTCTCTCGTTATAGGGGGTGTAACAAGCTTTAGCAATTCTGAATGGTGCTAGTAAAAGTGCAAAGATAATACAGAAAAGAAACCAATGGAAACATGAATATTCAGTATATTCAGATTCATGTGTTATCAAAACCTGGGAAATAAGCTCTTCTAGAACTAATTGGGAACAAATCCCACAAGATCGCATTGCTTGTATGCCTGCTCTAAAACCCAGATTGTTGTTTCATTTCCATACAAGTAATGTCTGAACAGTCTGAAGTGCTGAAATGGAACAAGAAAGAGAGCGAACAGGGCCTGTTTCCAAAACATTGCTCAGGCATTTTCTTTTCTTTTATTTTTACAAACTGACACTTCCTATTTAAGTTTGATTCCAATTAGATTAATGCACAAAGCAATTCAAAGGAAACAAAGTGAGTTATGTCATGGGAAATACCACTTAAAAAAATAAGTAAACTTAAGCACAACAAAATAATTCATCAAGGAAATCATAACATAGACAGTTGAGGACAATACCATATACCCTAAGGCTAGAAGAGCTAAATATGATTTATTTACAGCACAGTATCTGGTTTTGATTGTCATCAAGTTCAAATGTTTTAACATAATCAAGAAACATAAAGTTTAATGATTGTGACCTATGTTTACATATTGTGAATTTTTTGGCAAGCGTTAGTTGCTGCTAATTGCTTACGATCATCATCATGTTCTTATTGTAATTTGTGTCTAGTTTTACTGACATCTAAAAGAGCATTTCAGGACATAAGCAACAGTAAATGGTATAGACGTCTATTATGTGAATAAAAGTGCCCAACAAAGTGACTGGATTACAAAGGATAAACATGATGATACCCAGCAAGGTGATGCACAATCCTTGTGCAATATTAAAAGACATTTCAAGTGTAAGTTATAGGGGCAAATATTGCATTCACTGAAGAAGAGAAGAGAAATATTCTGTATTTATTTACGTATTTATCTATTTGTGATACGCACAGCAAAGAGATGCTGCTGTTGAACCATATTGCTGCTTTTTATGTAGGATGTCAGGATGATACACAGCGGGACATAATACAGACATAATCTACATAAGGAAAAGATACGTAGATTAAGTTATAAATTTACAGCGCATGCGCAGTAGTCAAAAACGTTAAACTCCGGACGTATATGTTATATGTCTCGGAGTCTGCATACGGCCCAGCAATGGATGATGTCAGCAGGCAAACACAAACAACAGAATTACCAATTCCATGACCCCCCCCTGACACACACAGCTAACTAAATAAACACAATTCCCTATCTCTGGACAATGGCCGCAGTTGGCATTGGTCAACAAGTTATCACACCATATGGCCCATTGCTGCGGTTCATTACACTATACACTAGGGATGAGTAGTCTACCTGCCCAAGATTCTAGTAAGACTCCACCAAATTTCAAGAGGTTCTTCAAATTTTTCATTTCATTGTTTGAGCAAATAGTCATAAGAATTTATTTCTGAACAAATATAGAAGTTACGTGATATATAACACCTGTCTCTTATTCATTGTGTTTCAGCTCTCTCCCTTCTTAATACCATTTAGTGCTGGATTTAGCTTCACCCAGACCTGCTGTCTCTATGGTTCTCTATAGGGACTTCATGGTTGTGAGATTTAGGAAGAAAGAAAGTGGTGGGATCTCTCTCTCTATTGTTAAAAGAGTCTACTATCACGGTAAACAGTTGCTGGCTCTGTTTGATGTGTGGCTTAGGCTTTCCCTAGAAAAGACCCCTAACACTGCTTCCTTATCTTTTCATTGAACTGAACTTAGAAATAATGGACCGTGTTCACCCAAGAAGCAGAAGTAGGTCATTTACCCAACCTAACTCCTCTCGGATCTCTGAACACAGTCCAATAAGTGCAGACTTTTTTTTACATTTATCAAACAATTATTTGTCAAAAAGCAAAGAAATAAAAAGTTTGGATTTACCACCACAGTATTCATTGTGTAATCAGATTTGAGTCTAATAAAATAATAAAAATAGTATATTATTATGAGTGGGTGTCACCTTTAATAGATTTCGGACCGTATTCACAGATCTGTTAGTAAAAGGTACGCAATTATACGCACGTACGTTGCAAGGCAACACCCATGACGCTCCCCTCACACGGCTGCGTTGTCTGTGACTTACGCCTCCATAGGACACCCTTATCTCTACGTGTGCATTTACATGCGTAAAATACTTACGTACATGCGTATCTTACTAACCCCGCCCTCAAATGGTCATTTAAATGCCTCCACCTACTTTCACGCAACTTTGTCCGTACGGATTTCAACCACGCCCCTCCGCACGTATATCGCCAAGTGCGATTCACAAGTATGTGCCCAATGGACTTCTGAGCGTAAATTCAACGTAATTAGTGTAAATAAAGTTACTGCGCATGCGCCGTTCATCCGATCCTAAAAATACTCACGGAACTCCACGCAAAGACATATCTGTGAACACGCCCCTTGACCTGTATCAATGCTAAAGAATGAGCACAGATCTCCTCTGTGACTTGTCAATTTTATTTAATTGACAGTAAGTATATAGAACAGTGATGGCGAACCTATGACGCGTGTCAGAGGTGACACGCCAAGACATTTTGACTGACACAGTCAAAATGTCTTCCCGGGTC
>WWET01000837.1:167284-183170 GCA_011038615.1 Limnodynastes dumerilii
AGCTAGGAACTAATAAAGGGGGCAAAAAGTGCCAAAGGCTGGGCACAAAAGGGCAAAAAGGCTGGGCACAATAAGGTGACAATAAGACTGTGCACAAAAGGGCAAAAAGGCTGGGCACAAAAAGCCTGGGCACTAAAAGGCTGGGCACTAATAAAGGGGGCAAAAAGGCTGGGAACTAATAAAGGGGGCAAAAAGGCTGGGCACTAAAGGGCAAAAAGGCTGGGAACTAATAAAGGAGGCAAAAAGTGCCAAAGGCACTTAAAAATGTAGCTCTTTCTTTACTTTAGGGCTGCAAATATCACAAAATTATGGATATTTCTAGAAGTGGCACGCCACCCGAGGTAAGCTAGATTTTTTTCCGAATATTGACACACCGAGCTCAAAAGGTTATATATCACTGGTATAGAAAATATAATTCATTTTTCAGTTTCATGTGCAGATTTATAAAGCAAATACAAACTGCCCTTAAAATGGTTCGGGTCCATAGATCTATCAGTGTTTTCATCAACAAAAGAATTTTTACATTTCAGACAAATGTAGATATAGATGTAGATTTTACATAGCACCTCAAAACGTTCTTATTAGTTTTATTCTTAAATTCAAAATATTAAATAGTCTTCAAAAGTTCACTATCCAAATAAGTTGTGTTATCTGTCATGTAGTTTGGAATGCTGCATCAGCTGTCATTGAATGCATACTTTTAAGTAAAAGCACTTCAGGGCAATTTGCCTAGAGGTTAAAAGGTATGCTATGTCCTGAATCAGTCAGCTACAAACACTCAGCAGGCAGCGTACAAGTGATTTGGAAGTTGTAAGTTAATTGCTTAACACTTGAAACACCTATGCACGTTCTCTGAAAACCATGCGCCTTCTATCAGAGTTATAGTACACAGATTTTTCTGCACTAAAAAAAAAAAGAAGGTGAAACAAAGCTGTAATATTTTTTTTTGTTTTCATAAAGGGTTAATGATTTGTTAATAGGTTATGTGGCATCAGGCCTGATTCACGGATAATAAGGAAAAATGATTCACAAAATGATGCACCTAAGTTGCAAGTCAACTCCCAAGACACTCCCCCCTTGTTTTTATGGATCTTTGCCGATTTCCGCCTCCACAGGGATACCTTAACTCTCCTTGCGGAGTTCGCAAACCCAGTCCAATCATCCTTAAATGATCCCCTTCCCATCCATACCCTGCAATTTACAGAGCACTGGTGCGCCCATCTTGTGGATCTCATTAAGCACAGAGTTGAACTTCGTGCGTAACGAGTTTGTGTGTGCAACAATCTCGATCGCACATGCGCAATTCGCATAAAATCACCAAATCAACATAAGCACATGGCCTGCGTTTATTTAGGTACTTTATTAAGTGTGAATCAGGGCCATCATAACAGCTGGCCCTAGTTAATTTGTTGCCCTAGGCAAAATTTTAATGGTGCACCTAGCAGATAATAAGTAATAATTGGGGAGGGGTCAAGCTCCCAAAGTAAACTAGTATCAGTAGTAAGAAAACACAGGCCATGCTTCTATTTAATTATATGAAATGTTTGCAGATGTATATACCCATGGAAAAGGTGTATCCAAGGACCAAATATGACCACTGTGTAAATACAAGGAATAAAAGCAAAACGCTCCATACCAAACAAAATGTAACTGTGCCTTGTACATGTACATTAGAAAGAGCACACTATACGCCAACAATAGCGTATACTTCAAGAAATAATATGCATATGAGAAAGTATAACCATTGGCAGATCATAGTGACTAAAGCTGGCCACACACTAGAGCGATTATCGCTCCCAGCATGTGGCTGCTGATAAACGGGACGATTTCCCCCTGGGGAAAGGTCCCGATATCGGCACCATACACTGCCACAGACTGGGAGCGATAATCTCTGCTATCTCCTATTGGCTGGCTGCAGTCTCTCCTGATTGGCTGGGTCTCCTGTCAATCTTGACAGGAGACCCAGCTTTCACACTGACAGGCTGCAAGCGCTCTGTCCTCTCTCCCTATGTCTGGCTATACAGCGCTGAATAGCCAGACAGGGGGAGAGGACATAGCGCTGCAGCCTGTCAGTGTGTGGGGCTCTGCAGCGCTATGTCCTCTCTCCCTGTCCGACTATACAGCGCTGTTTAGCCAGACAGGGAGAGAGGACATACAATTATCTGAAATGCCCACACACTGCACGATTTTGCTAGCGACAAACGATAATTTTTATTGCAAACCACCCGATCAGATTATCTGACGGCAGCCATTTTTTTTTATTATCATCCGTTTCAGTAAATTATCGGCACCACACACTAGAGCGATAATTCGGCCAATCCACGATAATTGCTAAATCAGCACGATAATCGCTCTAGTGTGTGGCCAGCTTGAGGCTTTACAATAAAACATGGATTTAATCAGAGAGATTAGCAGAAGAAAGGATATTGATTTGTTTAAAACAGAACTTGGCCAGGCCATCAGCTTTCATTTGTAAGCTATTTGTCACTGTGTACACAATATTACATGTTAATGTTAATAAAATAATAAGCACTGCCATAGCAAATGTATAGTCATTTTGGCCCTGATGCAGAGTTTGAGAATAATTAAGGAAAGTTGCACCTGAGCAAAAGCATTTTGATTTCAGGGGGCTTGCAAACAGTGGGCCCGATTCAGACTTAAGAAGAAGCTTGAAATTAAGGGCCGGATTCACGGATACGATTTTGCTAATTTTAGGATCAGATTAACTGTGCATGGTTGGTAACTTTATTTACGCAAGTAACGTAGGATTTAGGCACGCAAGTCCATTAGGCACACACCTGTGAATCGCACTTGAGGACATACGTACATAGGGGCGTGATTGAAATCCATACGGTCAAAGTTACATGAAAGTGGGTGGGGGGAGGCATTTAAATGACCATTTCAGGGCGCTTAGTTAGATACGCACGTACGTAAGAAATATACGCACGTACGTAAGAAATATACGCACATACGCCATGTGAGGGGAGTGTCATGGGTGTTGGCTTGCTACGTGCGTATAATTGCATACTTTAAAGAAACGGATCTGTGAATACGGCCCTAAGAGAGGAAAGTTACTCCTGGGCTAAACCATGTTGATTGCAGGGGAGTCATATTTAATCTGTTGCAAACAGTATTAGAGTTGAGAGGTGATGTTTCCTATTCCAAGTCTAAATAACAGTGTGATAGAAAAGCTGGTCAGTATCTGTGTGCTGTAAACAATGCAAAGATATATCCCTGCATGCAAAGAATACAATTAACTTGACTCCCCCTGAAATCAACATGGTTTAGCCCATGTGTAACCTTCCTCTGTAATCTCTGAATCTGGTCCTTTATTTGGAGCCTTGACTGTTGCTTTTTATGCCTATACTTTTTAGAGAAACTTGTATAATGTTTTAGGGGAAGATTAAAAAGTGCACCTGTCTTCCCCAAATTTATCTCATGTAATGTATGTCCTAATTATGGTGCTTCCAGGGGAGTCCTAGTCACCACATAAACAGGAGGGTACAACTTTATAATTTGCAGGGGGGCGCCGAACACCCTAACACCGCCCCTGGGTGTCTCAGCTAGCAATGTGAGTAGTTGGTAGCAGTAAGCTCAGCAAACACAAAGAAAGAGAGCAGGCAACCATTTTATCTGATTAGTAACTGTCCTCTACAGTGGTGGGGTGTGGGATTGAGGAACAGGAGAGCAGGAAAACATAAAGCTGTAGGACCATCTCCATCTCTAGTGGCCTAAGAATTCTGGAAGAGGAATAGTGCTATCAATCCTAGAAGTAGAGGGGGGTTTTCAGGTACTCAGAAACTACCCCTTTGGGTGCGCTCCAGAGGTGTATTGGGCATTCTGTGACTACCTCCAGACTTCTGAGAATTACTGTGTCTGACCCAGAGACCTGAACAATATATGATAAAAAGCTCTACTTCATGCATTTTATAAATAAAACACAAATATGTCATTAAATGAAACGACTGCAAAATGTTGTGTCACGTCCAAAACTTGTTCCTTGTTCCTAACTTGCTGCAACTTGCAATACTAAATTTCATTTCTGTTCCTGTTGCAATCCAGATTGAGCTATGTTACACATATTAGTATCTTTCTGATCTCTGTTTCTCTTTACATTTAGTAGCATAGCGACAGCAAATACATATTTGCAAAATGAAGCATAACAACCAGCATTAGTTGGCAGCCTATTTACTTTTGCTTGAGATGGGATATATTTAACTTACAATTAACACTCATTTATCAGTCGTTTGTATGACTATTAGCAGATTCTGCAGACACCAAATGTAAAAGGACACTTATGAAAATGATTAGTGCAGTCTGTCTATTGTATAAAAACATACAAGTAGTTGGCAATGCTTGTGTTCATGACTAACTGCCCGTTTAGCTAGTACACCTTAAGTGTTCCCATTCTTACTGCTACTACTCTATTCATAAATGCCCATATATTCTGTAGATATCAATAAAAATGCACATATAATATATCCCAGGAGTGTCTTAGAAAAAGTTTATTTGTTAATGAATATCTTCCACACTCCTGCACCGATTTGGATGACACTAATGCAAGGCGGTCCAGTTGTATCTTAGACAGGTTTTACGGTGGTTAGGATCTCGGTCAGACCTCCCATTGGTTTATGGTGGGCATAACTTTGACCTGGGGAGCCTTCCCTGACCCTTCTACAAACTAGATGGATTTGGCAGTTAGCAGTTAGAGTTAGTGGTGAGTATGGCATGATTTAGTAGGGATTATCTTGGTTCGGGGGTCACAAAAGGGACAAGGCTTATGAAAAAGAGGGTGTGGATTGAGAAAATAAGGTCAGTTGTGGGCAGAGTTTAACCAGAACAGGGGCAGAGCTTATTTTAAATGCCGTAAATGTAACAATGTAAAAGTGCTTATAAAACTAAACAGAAAGGAAAGCTGGGGATTAGCTGGCTACCGGTGACACCCCAAGAACAAAAACCATACCGGTCAGCCACCTCACGGGTATGTTGGAAGTGCTGCTAAGCCGCTAATTATTTTTTAAATGGTGACAGTAACATCCAACTCATTGGCTGATCAGGCCTTATGTGTCAGCGGCTTGGAAATGTTTAGGTCAGTCACAGGATCCTGGGAGAGTGGAGGGCGCTGGGTATCGAAGTGGAAACTGGGAGACCTCAAATAGTGTCTGCGCATAAGAGTACGAGTAGAGGGGGGCGAGTCCCAGGTGAGGTGTGTAGGACTGGTGATGAACAGGCACCCGGACTGGAGTAGCGGACTGGCTAGACTAGGCTGGATAGGATTGAAACAGCAGGCTGGACTGGATAGCAACAGCAGGCTGGACTGGATAGCAACAGCAGGCTGAACTGGATAGCAACAGCAGGCTTGAACTGGGTGGCAACAGCAGGCTTGAACTGGGTGGCAACAGCAGGCTTGAACTGGGTGGCGACAGCAAGCTTGAACTGGTTAGCAACAGCAGGCTTGAACTGTATGGCAACAGCAGGCTGAACTGTATGGCAACAGCAGGCTGAACTGGATAGCAACAGCAGGCTTGAACTGTATGGCATCAGCAGGCTTCAACTCTATGGCAACAGCAGGCTTCAACCGTATGGCAACAGCAGTGGCGTAACTAACGTGGGTTTTGTAGGGCTCGTGCCCCAGGTTCCGATGGCACCCAGCTGATGTGGGCGCATCAACTGTATGGCAACAGCAGGCTTCAACTGTATGGCAACAGCAGGCTTCAACTGTATGGCAACAGCAGGCTTCAACTGTATGGCAACAGCAGGCTTCAACTGTATGGCAACAGCAGGCTTCAACTGTATGGCAACAGCAGGCTTCAACTGTATGGCAACAGCAGGCTTCAACTGTATGGCAACAGCAGGCTTCAACTGTATGGCAACAGCAGGCTTCAACTGTATGGCAACAGCAGGCTTCAACTGTATGGCAACAGCAGGCTTCAACTGTATGGCAACAGCAGGCTTCAACTGTATGGCAACAGCAGGCTTCAACTGTATGGCAACAGCAGGCTTCAACTGTATGGCAACAGCAGGCTTCAACTGTATGGCAACAGCAGGCTTCAACTGTATGGCAACAGCAGGCTTCAACTGTATGGCAACAGCAGGCTTCAACTGTATGGCAACAGCAGGCTTCAACTGTATGGCAACAGCAGGCTTCAACTGTATGGCAACAGCAGGCTTCAACTGTATGGCAACAGCAGGCTTCAACTGTATGGCAACAGCAGGCTTCAACTGTATGGCAACAGCAGGCTTCAACTGTATGGCAACAGCAGGCTTCAACTGTATGGCAACAGCAGGCTTCAACTGTATGGCAACAGCAGGCTTCAACTGTATGGCAACAGCAGGCTTCAACTGTATGGCAACAGCAGGCTTCAACTGTATGGCAACAGCAGGCTTCAACTGTATGGCAACAGCAGGCTTCAACTGTATGGCAACAGCAGGCTTCAACTGTATGGCAACAGCAGGCTTCAACTGTATGGCAACAGCAGGCTTCAACTGTATGGCAACAGCAGGCTTCAACTGTATGGCAACAGCAGGCTTCAACTGTATGGCAACAGCAGGCTTCAACTGTATGGCAACAGCAGGCTTCAACTGTATGGCAACAGCAGGCTTCAACTGTATGGCAACAGCAGGCTTCAACTGTATGGCAACAGCAGGCTTCAACTGTATGGCAACAGCAGGCTTCAACTGTATGGCAACAGCAGGCTTCAACTGTATGGCAACAGCAGGCTTCAACTGTATGGCAACAGCAGGCTTCAACTGTATGGCAACAGCAGGCTTCAACTGTATGGCAACAGCAGGCTTCAACTGTATGGCAACAGCAGGCTTCAACTGTATGGCAACAGCAGGCTTCAACTGTATGGCAACAGCAGGCTTCAACTGTATGGCAACAGCAGGCTTCAACTGTATGGCAACAGCAGGCTTCAACTGTATGGCAACAGCAGGCTTCAACTGTATGGCAACAGCAGGCTTCAACTGTATGGCAACAGCAGGCTTCAACTGTATGGCAACAGCAGGCTTCAACTGTATGGCAACAGCAGGCTTCAACTGTATGGCAACAGCAGGCTTCAACTGTATGGCAACAGCAGGCTTCAACTGTATGGCAACAGCAGGCTTCAACTGTATGGCAACAGCAGGCTTCAACTGTATGGCAACAGCAGGCTTCAACTGTATGGCAACAGCAGGCTTCAACTGTATGGCAACAGCAGGCTTCAACTGTATGGCAACAGCAGGCTTCAACTGTATGGCAACAGCAGGCTTCAACTGTATGGCAACAGCAGGCTTCAACTGTATGGCAACAGCAGGCTTCAACTGTATGGCAACAGCAGGCTTCAACTGTATGGCAACAGCAGGCTTCAACTGTATGGCAACAGCAGGCTTCAACTGTATGGCAACAGCAGGCTTCAACTGTATGGCAACAGCAGGCTTCAACTGTATGGCAACAGCAGGCTTCAACTGTATGGCAACAGCAGGCTTCAACTGTATGGCAACAGCAGGCTTCAACTGTATGGCAACAGCAGGCTTCAACTGTATGGCAACAGCAGGCTTCAACTGTATGGCAACAGCAGGCTTCAACTGTATGGCAACAGCAGGCTTCAACTGTATGGCAACAGCAGGCTTCAACTGTATGGCAACAGCAGGCTTCAACTGTATGGCAACAGCAGGCTTCAACTGTATGGCAACAGCAGGCTTCAACTGTATGGCAACAGCAGGCTTCAACTGTATGGCAACAGCAGGCTTCAACTGTATGGCAACAGCAGGCTTCAACTGTATGGCAACAGCAGGCTTCAACTGTATGGCAACAGCAGGCTTCAACTGTATGGCAACAGCAGGCTTCAACTGTATGGCAACAGCAGGCTTCAACTGTATGGCAACAGCAGGCTTCAACTGTATGGCAACAGCAGGCTTCAACTGTATGGCAACAGCAGGCTTCAACTGTATGGCAACAGCAGGCTTCAACTGTATGGCAACAGCAGGCTTCAACTGTATGGCAACAGCAGGCTTCAACTGTATGGCAACAGCAGGCTTCAACTGTATGGCAACAGCAGGCTTCAACTGTATGGCAACAGCAGGCTTCAACTGTATGGCAACAGCAGGCTTCAACTGTATGGCAACAGCAGGCTTCAACTGTATGGCAACAGCAGGCTTCAACTGTATGGCAACAGCAGGCTTCAACTGTATGGCAACAGCAGGCTTCAACTGTATGGCAACAGCAGGCTTCAACTGTATGGCAACAGCAGGCTTCAACTGGGTAGCAACAGCAGGAGCAACCAGGCACCTTTGGAAGACAAAGTTGTTCTGGCACCAGAGTGCTGTCTGAGAGAGCCTATATAGGCCAGGTGGAGAGGAATCAAGCAAGGCAATCAACAGCACCTGAGAGGTAAGCTTGTAGCAGGGAGTGAACCAGGAAGTGCAGAGGCAGATGGAGTCATGTGACAGACAGAAAGTAAACAAAGGTGAATGGTGAATGGAACTGAAGGAATTTTGACATTATGTATATAGCATAATCTTTAATAATTCTATTTGGCAGTTTTCCATTGTATTTATGGAACACAAAAGTAATCAGTTACTAGGCCTACTGCCAAAATGAAGAATATGACCTTAGCATACAGTGTATATACAATTGGATCTCTTAGTCCAGTGAGATATACATCGTCATATAACTTTAAAGATTACATATATCTGAAATGTTTACCATTATAAATTGTAATGACAGATTTGCCTTTCAATATATATGGTCCAGAGATTAATATAACCAATCCATACAGAACAAGGATCACAATTCCAAGAAATGTATATGTTCCACACATTGGACCGAATCCAGATTTATGAAGTGTAGACTTTTCTGCATGCTTCATTATGTGTGTATAACATCCACAATCAGTAGCTGGATCCTCGGAATACAGGTTGTCGTACTGAAAGTCTTTCAGGTACGTGGTGGTAGGAATTTTAATTGTGCATTAAGGGATTTGTTAAGCTCTCACATACAGGCCAGTATTCAGAGTACCAAACATATAACATATACGTCCGGTGTTTAGCAATTTTTATTACTAAAAGACTGCCTTTACACAATCTACATAAGAAAAAGAAATGTAGATTACGTTAAAAAATAGTAAAAATCACTAAGCTCCGGACGTATATGTTATATGTCCGGTACTCTGAATACGGGCCACAATCTTCATTTCCACAACGTTCCCATTTTCCATGGGGGTCAGTACAGAAATTTAAGGTGGAGTCCAGGTTTGCCTCCCCTGCATGCAGTTCAACATTGTTTTCAAACACTGGATCCAGTCCATAGCAGCAACCTTTGATAGTCGTTTCAAGGTTTTAATAAATGCAAGTTCTCCATATACAACTACCTTACAAAGCAGAAACAGTGATAATTGTGTAATGTAGGTATATTCAGTCTGTGTTCCCTTTGCCGCTGCGAATAGCCATTTTCGACATACACACAGCCGACAGCTAACTGTCAGCAGTGTGTATTTTAGAAAATTGCTGAATTGTGAAATTTGCCCTGTTAACCATTGCTGGACATGACAGTTTCCAAAGCAACAGATGCAGAGGAGGGAATGTATTGTAGCAGGGTAGTTTTAGGGTTAGGCTGTGCGGAGATGATGGATAGGAGAAGGGGAGACTTAGGATCAGGCTACATGGAAGGGAGACATAGGGTTACAGGGAAGGGAGATTTAGGGTTAGGCTGCAGGGAATGGAGACTTAGGGTTCGGGTAATGAAAGGGGAGGATTAGGGTAAGAATTAGTATAAGGGTTGGGGAAAGGGAAATAGAGAGCATTGCTTACCTGTCTGCGGAAGGCCAGTAAGTTTTGGTGCAGCTCCATCTTCGGAAAAGTGGTCTCAAAAACGACGACCCACACCCATTCAATCTCTGTCACCAAGAATTCAGAGCATAACTCAGCAGAAAGAATTTATGGTCTACATACACCCCTACCTACAACCTTAAAATATATTATCAAAAAAAATAAAAAAAAAATAACAAAGTTGAACAAAAAGACTAAAGAATATAAAAAAAATGAATAATTAGCAAACATACTTTTGATTTTCTGTCTGGTTTTCTTTTACATCATTTTTTAATAGACGGAACTAAAATTAGAGACACTATGCTAATTAGCAATGGCGATATTCATGTTTACACTGAAATAGCACCTTCTATTTACCCTTTGTCTGTATCACCTTCTCTGACATTTAGCATATTAATGAATTTTTTCTTTGGCACCTTCTAGTATATATAGAAGCTATATTCTTCAGCTTGTACTTTCTTCACTTCCTCCTGTAATCATAGATGACATGGTGTTACTTTGCAGAGAAAGAGCACCTCATTTAGCTCATGTATTATTCCTATTAATGCTGAATATTTAAGCCCATGGCATTAATTTAATGAGTAGATTACAGAACAGTTGAGACTTCATGGTCAAATTAATTTTTGGATTCTATAAGGAGGTGTTAAATATCCATCATTTTTAATGGAAATTCAGTATTAATGAAGCAAGACTCAAAACTGTCATACACAATATAAATGCAGAGGTGAAAAGTACATATCAAAACACTGATCTCATGTCCCAGCACTGGGCTTAGATTCATTTTTATAATGATGTTAACAGCAGGAAAAATATTTTTAATGGCTATTAAAGAGAGCTTGGTGTGTGTGTGATGTGCACATCTTTGTGTCTTATTAGGAGATAATTATGTATTTTGCAGGGAAAGATATCACAACATAAGAGAGAGAGGTCTAACACTGTGACACATGTATCACCACACGTCATCATAACAATTACAAAAGGACACGTGGGAGGCTCTACATCTCCATCCAGTTTCCTTTTTAACATTCTTTATAACTGTATTTTATTTTAAATACACACACATATTTATTATAAAGTCCTGGTATGTATGCCACACATTAATGATAGTTTCCCATAGGTTAACCTTGCGACATTGATCTTGTGCTTTGAAATATGATGGAATAAAAAATAAATAAATATGTAGGTTTACTCATTGTGTAGGCACAATTAAATTATTAGTTGAAATTATTTTGTAATGGTTCTGCTTTGTTTGTTTCTCTGTTGGAATTAGGCCATTAGTGTTCTAAGGGGAATGTTTGCTTATAACCCAATGATTTATTTAAATACTAATGAATACTATACTCACTAACTCGTTATATAGGGATTGTTCTTGGCACTTAAAAAAAATGTGTAAACACATTCATGAGGGTTTTATCCTTACATGCATGGCATTTTCTCCTTTCCTTCAAATTTCATGTGCAAATTTCTATAAAATGCATGTAGTGAGCTGTATTCTCCACATTTCTGTGTGGCTTTTATTATGATTTTGAAGTGGCTGTATCTTTTCTCTCCTTACTAGGATTAAAAAAGGCCAAATGGGTGAAGATGCACTGTATATGGGTTAAGATTTACTGATGCACTGTGTATTTATTTTTTTAATTTGATAGGGATCAACTTAGGATGCAGTAATCCCATGTAGTTATATGATTTACAGCATCAAACAACATTGGCTATATAGCTTGGGTCACGTTTATGATAAGATGCATTCCCAGCACTCCTTGCTAGGGGGCAGCAATGTTCAGCTGTTACTTGTTTAACAGGGCCTGTCAGATAAGGGTGGATGCTGCTTGTGTTTGCAAGCTGTTAGCTGACATTCCTGGTTCAACATCACATTCCATCATCCCACATTCTCTAGGACATTGGGGTAGATCCTGAACAACGTTTGCAGTACGTTTGTTCGCGTAGCGAATTTTCGCGTACGTAAATTCGCTACGCTACCCTTAACACACCCCCTGCACGGACGTATTTTGTGAAAATACGCTACCCAAACCCTACCTTAACTTTTCCTAACGTAACACAATACGTCCGCTAACGGGCGTACAGACTACGCGAACGTACGCAGCTTAGCACGCCCATACTGTACACTTTAAATACCCCCCCCCGCCTACTTCACGTAATTCGCACGTATTCTTCGCTAACGTAATTTTGGCACGCCCACACGTAATTACTTACGTTCGCAATACGTGAATTATCCTTAGGTTAGAAAATACGCTACGCGAATGTGCGTATTTTCTGCGGTGCGCATGCGCAGTTCGCTCAAAACTGCGAATTTACGTGTATACCACACGTAAATTCGCAGAAAAACGTACAGCAGGATCTGCCCCATTATCCTGAAAACTTCCCAGGGGAAGCAGCTGTTGGGTTCTTTAAACAGTAAAGGATTAAAAACCACAAAACATTTATTTGAAATGTGTGCAGTCTCTCAAAGTCACTGTGCAATATTATAACCGGCGTCACAGACACAAGCAGTAGAGAGCAGATGTGTCAAAGAGTTTGCAGAAACCCTACAAAAAATGTCTTTCAAAAGAAAAATGTGTGAATCACAGTTGCATAAAAATTGCTGTAATTTACCAGATCAAATGGATTATTATGCAGAAATATAAGGACATTTTACAACTAATTTGTCTGGTTGGATAACTGAGTAAGTTGAGCCTTCAAGCCCAAACATCCAAATATCTGTTTGTCAGAAGGCATTTTGTGAATGAAAAAAAAAATTGCAGACATTTTTACTGTAGTATTTAAATACAGTTCTAAAACCATAAGTATGTATTGTTAAACCATGCAAGATAGTCCATAGCATTCATCTTTTTAGTTGAAAACTACATAAAGCATGTTGTTTGAAAATACTGTAATTTAAATTAAATAAAAAGCTCTGACAGATAACTTCCATTATGCAATGTTTTATATATACACAGCATTAGTACCTATGACATCTTCCAAGCATTCTGAGGTATGCTGCTGTTCCTTGTTATACACCTGATTATCCAGATTGTTCCATATCATGTGACTCTCGCCAACAGAGTGCTCCATCTAAATTATGTATCTATGCTGTTTACTTCCAGAATGTCTCCTGCTGTTTATGATGATGTATTCCCAGCAAAGCTAACATTACAGTTGACTGCTCCTCTACCACATACTGCTACACAGTGCCTATCTGGACCTGTAGAACTATTATCTTGCTCATCAAGTAGTAATAAATGGAAATTATGCTAAGCTATGAAGCTATATTCTATTATCTCAATTTATTAAAGTGTTGTTTGGTGAGAACTGCTAGGAAAGTTTTTTTTGTCATATGAAAATAAGCCTAGATCATTGCTTCTCATATATTTTGCTGTGGGACCACTGTGACATACAAAAAGTGTGACCCTTAAAATGCACCTATATACACAATACAGAGCGCACAAGTGATTGCTGTACAGTATACAGTACACCAGTGACCACTATACAATGCAGAGAGCCCGCTATACATAACAGTATATGTTAACAGTGAGGATACGAGTGAACAGATTTTACATGAGATATTTTACACTAATTTAATATTTTCTTATGACATCATTCAAAAACTGCTTTCAGAAAGAAATCCTTAATTAAATTACAAAAGAAAAACAATCATTTCCTTTTCTTTATTACTGTATTGAAGCGTCAGGCCTCAGTGTCTCAAGATCACTGGCGGCTATCTGACAGGCTGCAATAGTAACAGTGGACAGCGATCGCTGGACACTCACAGCAGACAGTGTCATAAAAATGTGGGCGATACCCTTTTTGGGGCCCTGATCCACAGTTTGATAACTGCCGGCTCTGATCATAAATTTAAAGAAGCAGATTTTTTGTAATATTGCTACAAAATGTATAGTCATAGTTTTGTACCTAAAGGAATATGTTTTCCTTTGGAGGATTTGGGGTAGATCCAGAGCTTTTGTACCTAAAGGAATATGTTTTCCTTTGGAGGATTTGGGGTAGATCCAGAGCTACGTTCCCTTTACATTACTAGTACTCACCTCGGCACTCCCTTCGCTCGTACGCACTTTTGCCGTTTTACGCTTTCCAAACCCTACCTTAACTTTTCAAAGCGTAACTCCCGTCGGCCATAATGGCTGCTTGTACTTACGCACCTATACACGCCCATACTGTACGATTTACATGCCTCACCCTGCCTACGAAGCGTAATTACGGGTGTCATATGGTTCGTAGTTACGCTGTTGATACTAGGCTGGTACGTACGTTCAGAGTTACGGGTCATAACATCTGCCGCGCGCATGCGCAGTATATACAAACAGCGTTGTTACGTCTCCGGCTAGCTCAAATAAGCTAGCGGACGTAGCTCTGGATCTGGGCCTTTGTAACTACGAAGTGCAGCAATCCAAAAAGCACGGTGCAGCAAGGTGAGTGGCTACGTGCTTGGCCACTTTGTTATGGCCATCTCAGAGAGTTGTCATGGACCCTAGTATAGCAATATATGGATTTTTTATCACTTAAATTGTACACACACACACACACGGCTCAGTGAATAGCACTTGTGTCTTACAGTGTTAACGTTGTGAGTTCAATTCCCCGGATTAGGCCTTATCTGCATGGAGTTCGTATGTTCTCCGTGTGTCTGCGTGGGTTTTTCTCCAGGTGCTCCGGTTTCCTCCCACACTCCAATTGGCTGCTGAATAAATTAACCCTAATGTCTATATTATTATCGTTTATTTATAAGGCGCCACAAGGTGTCCGCAGCGCCGTACAAAATAAAAAACAGACATACAGGGACAGTATATATAGATAGTATAGATATATGGGTATGCCTGTATTAGGGAACTTAGTATGTAGGTCCAATGGGGCAGGGACTGATGTGAATGTGAAATATTCTCTGTAAAGTGCTACGTAATCTGATAGCACTATATAAAAACCTGTTATATATCTATATATTTGCCCATTGATGTTTATTAAACCTACTAAGTTATGACATACATCCCATTTGTTTATTTGGCTAATCATCATGACAACAATTTTTACACCTTATTTGTTTTTTGGTTTTTTTCAATAAAAACATTATTTTCCATATATATATATTTACTGTTTAGTCAACATCATATGAAGTGATTTAATTCAAGTTGGCAAGTGACAGAATAGCAGAAGGTAACATTTAGGATCACTGCTCTGGAATCATACAATGCTAGGTGTAGACTTAGTTGCTGAAAGGCCTGAGAACTTGGCAAGCCCTACACCTTGAGTTCACAACACACACACATCTGTGCTGCGCCTGCAGTATGATAACCTTCATTACATATTTGGCTTATAGAACCTCGGTACAGCTTGGGAAGTCAGCCCAGGGCAACTATCCTGATTGATTCAGTATTACCAGAGCTCATTATAACTAATGATACTCTTTAACACCCTCTGACATATAATGAAAAATAAATAAATAATATGAAATAATTACATGTGAAATTAATAGCATAACAGGTAAATTTAGCTCCTCAGGATGGAATGTCATTTTTGTAGGGGAAGATTGCTGTTGAATTTTGTTTTGTTTTGTTTTTTTTATTACATGTGCAAATAAATGAAAACATTCATTTTATTTAGGGTGCATTTAGCTAGAATTTGTGGCTCTATTCATTTTACCATTAAAGATGATATACATATTGCACCTGATCCTGATGTGTGGTCATGGTGTTTCATGGGGTGCTCTGCTGCCAAAAGAGGCAAATGCAGGTTTAAAAAAAAAAAAAATAAAAAAGTGGGGTTTTAAATGCTTGTAATACATGTTGGCTATATTAGGAAGTACATGTGTGGTATATTACAGGTCTGAGTATGGCACACTATAATATATGTGGCGTATTTTAGGGGATTGGAAATGGCACACTATAAAAAGCATATGTGGTGGTTTAGGAATGGTATATATAATAGACAAAACTAAATCTGTGTAGAAGTGGATCTTCTCCTATTGGGAGCAGCTGTACTATATAGTTTACTAGCAGGGTAAATTCAGTTATATATATAGCACCTATATTAACTACAGTATATTGCTTTTTTTTATACTATAATAATTGGTTTA
>WWET01000837.1:183338-195785 GCA_011038615.1 Limnodynastes dumerilii
TATATATATCGTGCTATTCCCAAATCCCTAATATGCTACACATATATTTGAATAAATTCCATCCTCAGACAATGTGCTTAATACTGTGTCATTCCCAGTCCCCTAAAATACGCCACATATATTATAGTATGCTATACTCAGACTGGTAATATACGTGCATGTAGTAATATAACACACGTGTTACATATAATGTGTTCCATGTGCAGATCATTAATATATCCTACATGTAAAACATGTGATATAGTAGGGGTCTGAAGATGATGCACTATAAAAAGTACATGTGTGGTATATAAGGGTTTCCAGAAATGGCACATTATAATATATTGAGATATACTGTGGATCTACTTTAATACATATAGGGAATATTAGGAGTATAAAAAAGGCAATTTATATTCTGTATTTTGTGTGACATTCCCAGAACCCAAAAATACCCCACATATGTTATAGTCTATGCCAATCCGGGACCAGTAATATTGGCAGACATTACAGTTTCGCATCTTGGAAAATTATTACCCGAAACACAGGGAAAATGCTCTTCTTGGGTCATCATTTTCTTGTGGTAGCATGGTATTTTATGTTCACTAAGTACGGAATGAAAAATTAGTCCGCTGGATGTTTCCTTAGTTCCAGTAACTGTATGAGACACCTCTGCAGACCAAAATTTGGTATGAAGCTAATCAGTGCAGTTGGTGGAGAGTGTACAGCTGCTATGGGGCCTGATGGAGAGGGAATTCTAAGCTAAATGTCAGGGGCTGGCTGCTTAAGATAGGAATTAGGAATTCATGTATGGAGGACTTCATGCACAGCTTTTTCCTTCCTATGAGGCCTGAGCCAGTCAACTTCTGCCTCTGATGCCAATCAAACCTTTTTAGTAGAGGAACAGGGAAAAGCGCTTGGTACGGAAGCAGTAAGAATGGTAGACTGGATGCAGTGTTTGAAAATAACAGGAAACAGGTAGAAATGTACATTTGAGCAAAACCACAGATACACGCAGGGGAGGCAAACAGTATTGTAGTTGAGATGTGATGTTTCATGAGCCTAAATCTATATAACAGTGTAAAAGTAGAGCCGGTCAGTATCTGTGTGCAATAAGCAAAACAAAAGCACAGTATTATCTCTGCAAGAAAGAATACAATTATTTTGAGTTTCCCTGAAATTCAACATAGTTTTGTCCTTGGTTTTCCTCTTACTTTACTGATTACAAGAGCGGAACGTGAACAGGAAGTAGACAAATAAATGCTGTGACTAGAACGTAATGAAGTAAATGAGAATTTTATGCAGGCAGGAGACACTTTATCGGTGTTCAACCTTGATAGTGGCCTAAGGTAACAATGAAGAGGAAGCAACTAAAGTACACAGAATTTAACAAATTATAATGTTTGAGGGTGATTCATTATGGAGCAACAGCCATTGACATAAATGAATAATAAATAGTTACGGCTTGGAATGCTTTATTTGTATGTGAGCTAAAAGCCAAGTGACTCACAGTCTAATAAACTCAGAACATTGAGCCGGATCGTGATTTACTTCAAGGGGGCATGTTACAAGTGATTGGATGGGAAAATGCCCCCTCTTGGTAATGCAGGCATGTGCTGTATTACCAGGACAGAATTCTGGATGATTCGTCCTGGTACAAACCCCAGCACCGAGGCAGCACAGAGCAGGAAGTGGAAGTGCTTCACTCTGCGGGGGAGATGTAAATTGTACTTTAAAAAATGGTTCCAGCCCTTACGTACAATCCAGATTTCCAAACCATCCACATTTTATGTGGGGATGGTGCAAACATATTAAGGGTCTACCTAGTGTAACTTCATACAAGCGAGGTAAGTAGCCTCCTCTAACCCATACTGAATTTAGAATGTGATGGGCACCAGTCTTGGGTGACCAGGGCTATGCTTTAGTCGTGCATGACCATATGGTGTGCAAGTATTACAGCATTACAAGACCTTTTCTCAGTAGGTATTATTGATCTTTTTCCCAATGTCTGCTACATGGTATTGAAACAAAAAAATTGGGCATACTGAATGGGCCAAGTGGCTCTTATTTGCCAATACATTCTATGTGTTTTTATGTTTCTGTTTTATTAATCTGGATGGGGGAGCTGTACCAGACATGTATGATAAAGCTAAAGGCTTAAACGCTGTCCTATGAAAGCACTTTGGAAGTAATTCTCCTACTTTAGAACGATTGCTAATCAATGCGTAGGTGTTAAAATGTTTTTTTACGCCTTAAATTCATTTCCTGACATTAGTGTTGTTGTCTGTGAAGTTACATAGTTACAGTCATGTATGGGTCTGCATTCTTTTACAGTACAAACTATCACTAACATTACAGTGTATACGATAGAATTGCAATGCATGTAGAATTGTTCTTGGCGCTTGCAAGTGATGACTTGCAGGACGGAAATTTCTATGCAAAAGAGTGTTCTACTTCTTCTACAGACACTGGAAACTGAAATAAACGTGAGCATACACATTACTGACATAAACAGAGTGTCATGGAGGCTTAGCTTATGATTTCTTTCTATACATCTGTGACATGTCTGCCAAATGTCATTTTTATTTGGCCTGGACAGTTATATAACAAAATTATAGATAACATAAAGTTGTTGCTATAGCAGGGATAGTTTAGTATTTAGTAACATATTGTATGTAATATTTAGAAACGGCTATGCAATGTGGTCACAAAGCCTAAATCTGGCGACCAAATGTCTCTTTTCCTGTAGAAAACCATGGTCCAGATATGCAATATAAATAATAACATGTATGAAGAAACACTACATTTACTACTGTTTTCTTTGTGAATAGCATTTGATGCAGATTTATTTAGGCGTATCTATAATGGGTGCAGGTTGTGCAGTGCACACGGGCCCCTCAGAACAGGGGGCCCTGTGGCATGCATCCTGCACCCTGGGTTGGCAGGGGAAGGGGGGCCATTCAGCATCCATTTCTTCCCTCTAATATCTTCCGGAGGGAAGAAATAGATGCAAAATTAGTCCCCCTTCCCCTGCGGTTGGACTGTCCCGATCCGCGGGACGAAAGGGGGCGGAGCTTACGGTGCCGTTAAGCCCCATCTCCTTTACGGTCCCCGAATCTGGACAGTCCTGTCTCAGGTAAGATGGGTGGGGGGCCCATGTTCAAATCCTGCACACGGGCCCCCTCACGTCTTAAAACGCCGCTGCTTCCAACGCTGAGCTCAGGAGCCAGATTTAGAAGCTGCGGGAAAGGAAAAGACGAGATTTTGCCCATAGCAACCAATCAGATTCTAGCTGACATGTTCTAGTATGTAATAGGAAAGTGAGAGCTAGAATCCGATTGGTTGCTATGGGCAACATTTCCATTTTCCTTTCCCGCAGCTTATTAAATCTGCCCCATGAGTTAAATTTCCAGACTAGGCCTTATCTGTGAGGAGTTTGTATGTTCTCCCTGGGTCTGCGTGGGTTTCTTCTGTGTGCTCCAGTTTCCTCCCACACGCCCAAAACATACTGGTAAATTAGCTACTTACTAAATTAACCCTAATGTGTTTGCGTGTGTATATATGTGTTAGGAACCTTAGTATGTAGCTCCTTTAGGGACAGAAACTGATGTAAATGTCTAAGTGTTCTCTGTAAAGCTCTGTGGACAATTTGTGGCACTATATAAATAAGCGTTAATAATAATATCATTAACCAGTTTGCATAAACTAATGGACTATTGCATTACATGTTGGAAGGAATACAAAAGTGAGAGAAAAGTTTGAAATACTAATTTATGATGTACAGTTGTATTTGGCTTCTACAAGTAACCAGATGCTTATTGGGGTACAGAATACATTTTCTAAAAAGTTATTTCTTCACATGTAATTTTAATATAACAAAAGGCGGCTTCAGTCCTCCGTAGGTCTATTTGAAGTGATTCATCCAGAAGTGTCGGTGTCACTGGAGAATTGTGGCTGTTATAAGAAAATCTTGAATGGTGCAATAAAGAAAAGTTATCTCGACTCTTCTTAAAATTGAACTGAAAATATGTTGTAGTAAGACAGAAACAGTAAAGGGGATGTGGAAGGTGACATTATTATACAGCATGCATTGCTTTCTGAAAGTTTCTTCTTCTGTCATTCAGTACATTATTTTTTTTTTATGTTCTTTCTTTTGACCTTGTATTCTGGCTTATCTTTCTTCCTTTTAAAAATATGATGAAGTGCTACTATTTTATGGCAGAAACCCCTTGGCATTTGTGACATTGTATACACCTTAATCTTGGATTTATAAGAATGACCTTTTAGGTGACATATAAAATACTTCTGGTATCGGTTATCAGTTTCTATTCATGAATCTTCATGTTAAATATAAACACAAAGGACCTGACTAACGATGCCAGATTCCCCTCTCCCGCGGCAGTCTTTCCATACGGCAGAGGGGGGGGGGGACAACTCCCCTTGCTCATTGGATATTATGACAGCCGGACCCCACCTGAATATTTTTGTGCTGGCAACATGGCTGAAATTTGGATTGCACCCAGCCCTCACTGTACAATTTAAATGCTTTCTACCTTGCATATTCGCAAGCCTTATGAGCACGCATGCGCAGTCGCAAAATGCCCACATTTCTTAAGCCTGGCAGAAATAGTGCCCTGGTCCCAAACCAAAGACAGATAAAAAAGTTTTATAACAAAAATTATTATTTTAATTTAATTTCAAAACAAAATCAATGCATGTTTGACCAGCCTTAACTTTATCTCATATTCGTTCAATACAACTGTGAAGACTTTCTTTTCATTATCTGTTTAAGAGATGCAGAGCATATCTATTGAAACAAGAGGCTACAGGTGTTGGTGACAGTGTTTTGGATCCAGACTTAAGTAAGTGCTTGAAATTAGTTACTCCTGGGCTAAACCATGTTGATTGCAGGGGAGTCAAGTTAATTGTATTTTTTGCATGTAGGGATATATATTTGAATTGCTAACTGCACACAGATACTGACCAGCTTTACTATCACACTGTTATTTAGACTTGGGATAGGAAACATCACCTCTACACTCTAATACTGTTTGCAACAGATGAAATATGACTCCCCCTGTAATGAACATGGTTTAGCCCAGGAGTAACTAATTTCAAACTTACTTAAGGCTGGATCCAACCCAGTGTGTGTACTTTGTCAAGGGCAGTGATCATAACATATGAGGATACCAGCTCTATCATTACAAGCTGTCTGTTCACCAGGTCAGCGATGCCATTCACCATGTACGTGGGATAAAGCATATTCCGACTGTAATCTTCCTACTCTAACTCAGGGTTGCCGACTCTCCCGGAATATCCGGGAGACTTTCGGAATTTGGGTAGTTCTCCCGGAATCCCGGGAGAGCCGGCAAAGCTCCCGCAAGCCCAGACCAGCTCAATTACAACGGTAAAATCCCTAGAGTTACTAGGGATGGGAGGGGGCTTGATGATATCATCAAGCCTCATCCATCCCATGTAACACTAGAGATTTCATGAATGATTGGCAAGCGCCCCTTGCAGCAAGCTATGACTTCCCTCTGGGTTCTCCCGGAAGGAAGCTTTACAAAGTCGGCAACCCTGCTCTAACTAGGTTTCCTGAAGCAAGACAAAGGCAGCAAAAGGCGAAAAATTCAATCATTTTTAAATAAAAACACAATGAAAAGTGTGGATTCTGTACCTGTACTTTAACACATGTAACAACTTCTAACTAGCTAACTGAGGAGTGTGGTTTTATATATCAATTTTACCTAAACTGCTGCTCTTTACAGAAACTGAAAAACAAAAAAGTTTAAAATACCAGGACCCAGGTCTAGCAAAAGACAAAAAAGCTCCCCAAAAATATAGGCCAGTCAGTCACAGCCCTTAGCCCTGTGCGTTAAGCAGACTTGTCTTGTTAAATTGATGATGTCATCAATCTCACAAGTTATCATCAGCTCGCAGGAATGAGCTGTGCTGTAGTGGCCATAGCACAGCCTGTTCCTGTAAGGTGGGTGCCCCTATCGATGGCCAGGGCACCCATTGTTTGCAAGGCCCAGCTCCCTACGTGGCCACCACTGGGTCTTATGACAAGGCCCCTTCTTAGCCAAGACTTCTAGATTTCATTTGTTCGAAAATTCTACTCACTTTGCTATGCTTGCTTATGTCATCAAGGTAATAAATAGGTACTTACCTAATCTAAATTTATCATTCTAATGTATAATGCCACTCATGGGGCCAGATTTACTAAGCGGGAAAGGAATAGTGTAGATGTTACCCATAGCAACCAATCAGATTCAAGCTGTCACTTTCCTTTTACATACCAGAAAATATCAGCTACTAAAATCTGATTGATTGCTATGGGCAACAACTCTTCTCTTCCTTTCCCGGGCCTTAGTAAATCTGGCCTATGGTAATTCAAATCATAGAAAGAAATAAGAAACAGTTGCATAACATATAGTTTACTGTTAATTGGATATGTTTACATATATATGCAAACATGGCTGCAACTATAAGCATTGAGACCATTCGTGTACTCTGCAATTTGGATCTTCCGTTAAAAGAGTATTAATTTTCACTTCTCATTTATTTGATTCATATTGTATATTTTAGTATGTTAAATACAGTATATATTGACAGTTGAGCTCTCAAAAATAAAACTTGCATTTCTACGTCAAACCCATCAGTACATACATTGCATGGAATTTACTCTATGATACACCTACTATAACATTTCTGAGAAAGTTTTAAGACCGAGATGAATTGCTAAATAATGTAATTCCATGCTCTTATTTCCCACCAAATAAGGAAGCTAAGACATGTACACTTCCTTTTACAGCTGTAGGCTGAGAATAAAGGTTGTGAAAGAAGTCATGCTACTTTGTTATAGGGTTATTCCAGAAATGTTCCACTGTCAGTTCATTTTAAAGACACTATACAGATTCTGCATGTGGAAGCAGTATTCTATATGGAGACATCAACAGAAATGATCCTTGTTGATACTAAGTATCTGTTCCTTTTGCTCAACTTAACTGTAACACGATGGGGGTCATATAGTGGCCTGACAACAAACCATAAAAGTGAATTACAATGTTACATCAGCAATATCACTAGGATTTGTGTGGTGTCACAGCACAAGCAAAGAATGTTTTTATGAACAGACTTGTAAATTTAATCTTATATATAAATATATGATAGTCTCTCAGATTATACCACATATTTAGATATGCAGGGGTGTAAATGGAAAGAGCTGCATCATCCAGTATAATACTCTCTACATATTTAAACTCAGGGTTGCAGACTCTCCCGGAATATCCGGGAGACTCACAAAATTTGGGCAGTTCTCCCGGTATCCCCCCAGCCAGCAATTACTTCTGTAATTCCTAGCGTTACTAGAGATGTGTGGGGCTTGATGATGTCATCAAGCCCCATCCATCCTCTGGAACGTTAGAAAAAACAGGAGTGATTGACAGGGGTGGGGCTTAATGATGCAATTTGTATAAATTATGACATTAAGCCCCGCCCCTTGAAGAAATCAATGGCTTCCCTCTGGGATCTCCCGGAGAGAAGCTCTAAAAAGTCGGCAACCCTGTTTAAACATATATACACAAACAAGACATTTTCAAATGTTAGATTCTGCATTACAGTTTAGTAAAAGTTTGAAACGCTGAGACTTCAACCAGCAGACAAAGCCAATAATTACACTAAATAGAACCGCTGAATAAGACTAAAAATTAGAGGTTGGAGAAGAATAGCTGGAGCAGAAGGACCTACCAATCACAAACCACAAATTCTAGAATGCAGTTTACAATTGCTCCTCCTGCTCACACTGCCTACATTCCCTGTCCACATTTTTACTTAAGCTGGAAAAGCAATGAAGAAGCACTGAAAGAAAGGACAACACAGAGGAGATTATCATTACCATCTTTTACTACAAGTTACTTTTGATAATAGACTGAATCCATACTTATGAAAAGGGTACATTTTCCTATCTCTTGGATCAGAGAATCCGCATTTCTTGAATTTGCAAACATGTCCAGTGGGGGACAACAAAAGATTAATCAGAATTACTTTATAATAGCACTGGGGACTTCAGATAACCCAAGATACAGTTTGTCTGGGTTTCTCATTACAATGTTAAACAGCTATAGGTAGCTAAGGAGAAACAATGGATTTCTGTGTGTCAGACATGATTAGATACTTAGGGCTAGATTTACTAAACTGGGGAAAAGGAAGAATGGAGCCCATAGCAACCAGTCAGATTCTAGCTAACATTCTCTAGTGTATAATCAGAAAGTCAGAGCTAGAATCTCATTGGTTGCTATGGGCAACATCTCCACGTTTCCTTTTCTGCTGTTTAATAAATCTAGCCTCTAGAATGGCAAATGAGCATTCCATAGATGGCTGAAATGTGTACCATGGAAGTCCTAATGGGAAAAGGAAGCAATATAAAAAAATTATCTAAATAAAATGAAACATTGAATATATTACATCTGTTTAAAGGAATTTGGTAATATGGAGTTGTTTTAATTAGAACTAGGATTTCTTGAGCTGGTGATAATTTGCAGCCATCAAGACCTGTAGAAACTGGCCTCATTCAACAAGAACATATGGGCTTTTGCTTGACTAGTCAGACTCAAAGGGGTTTAAAAACAACAATGATTGTTAAGATAAATAATTAATGTCTGCCTTCCTTTTGATATGCATAAAATGATGACTTAGTATAATCTGAAATGGGATCTTCCTGCACACATATATCTGGAATACATCTCATCAATGCATGACTGCACGATACTTAAACAGTGTTTGTACAAGCATGTAAAATATGTTACAAGCTACAGAGCGTAGATACTTAAAGTACATAGGGCTAAGATTTGTCTCCTCTTCAGACAATTTGCAAAAGATTGTGAAAATAATTGGCCAGATCCAGAACTAAGAAAAGCCGCAGAATTACTTACATTGGGGTAGATCCAGACCTAAGTTCTTTTTACGTTCGTTGGCATAGCGTATTTACACTATCGTAAGTACTATGCACTCCCCTCGCTCATACGTACTTTACTCGATTTACGTTTGCCAAACCCAACCTTTTCGTATGTACAACCCGGCCCATACTGTGTAAATTAAATGCCCCCCTTCACCTCCAGGTGTCCTATGGATGACCTGCCCCTTCGTTCATATTTACGCTGAAGTTACATACGATCGGTTACGTAGTGTATAAATTGGTGATTTTACAACAGCAGCGTACATAGCTCAGGATCCGGCCCAGCTCTGGATACAATGCATGCACAGTGCCAATAATTCTGCATGGAAACGCACGTGTTCTGTGCGCTATTCAGTCTCTGCACTGGGGTCTGGCTCACTCATTATACGTATGAGATAGGTATGGTGGGTGGGCATAGGTATTTAAATTGTATAGTAAGGGCTTACATACATTCGAGTATTGTGCATACACAATGACGTGAGGGGGGAGTGTCCACATTCCTGCATGTGTAATTCTGGATACCAAACTCCATACTTTAGCCTCTGCAATAGATTAAGCACTTAAATCTGGATCAGGTCCAATATTACCATTACTATATATACTATGGACGTCAGGTCACTTGAAGATGCGTCCTTGAGATGTTATGTTTGTGTTACTATCGTAACATACATAGCACTGTATGTTAGTTCCGTAAGATGCCATTTCAGAAGTAATGGGCTGTGCTTCCCCTCTGCCCTCTAAGCTGGGAGGGGGGGAAGCATGGTAATGGTACAGTGCAGTTGCAGTCCCCGGTTAGAAATTCTAATTTCCGAAATAGGGACATCTGAAAGTTCCTTCTCGGATGTCCCTATTTTGAAAACTCGCCAGTTTCAAATTTTTTTTTTCAGAATGGGCGAGTATGCCGATCAGCATACTTCATCCATTCACATTCCCAAATTCCGCTGCCGCCGATATCGCTCCGCCACTGCTATTGCCGGACCAAGGGAAAGGTGAGTAACCTCTCCGTGTGGGGTAGGGTTATGGTCAGGCTGCGAGTGATGGAGGGTTAGGGTCAGGCTGCCAGGAAAGGAGGGTTAGGGTAATGAGAGGGGAGGGTTAGGGTTAGAATTAGGGAAAGGAGTGGGTGACTTTTTATTTTTTTTACTTACTTTTAGGAACACCGAAAGCTCGGTGTTCCGTGGATCGATTGATATGCCTCCTCGAGTTCGAAACTGGCTGGGAGGAAACGGCCCTATCGCAATAGACTAAACTTGCAGATCAAATAAAGAATATATGGCCAGATCCAGACCTACAATGCAGCCGCACCCAGAGTACATTTCAATGTCCCACTAGATCCAGCCTGTCGTACTGGTGAGGGGAGGCCACAAAAAAAATAAAATAAATAAATTACCCTTATGGTTAATGGCTTATTTTTGAGAAAAGAGAAGTTGTATGTATTTAAAAAAGGTGCTAAGGAAAGAGGAAGAATCAAAGGGAGTTTCTGGCAGCCACTACCTATGATTGAAAGAGGGAGCCGTGTCAGTGCCTAAAATGGACGGATAATAAAAGGACTAGAATCCAGATGATGGAAATGTAATCTGCTTTTTAGGTCAGGGTACATTTGTTTGATGTTTGTATTTAAGTAATTGGGATACTTTTACATCCCATTACCATTTTAAGAGACAATAACAATTGCTAGGAATTAATAAATTCTTAACAGACACAATGTACATTATTCGCAATTGACAAAATTTTCATTTATTTTGTTGGAAAAAATTATTGAAACTGCAACATGTCATTAATCCGTCTAATATCTGACAATTAATCGGTTATAACGGCAGCAAATGTCTGAAGGGGTTTAATACAATATGCGGCATTGGTACCAGGACAAACAGCGCTGCATCATGCTACAGTAAACATGCTCCTTAATCAAGTTTATTTAAGCACAATTTAATTCTGGTTTGTAACTGTTTTGTATTAAAGCTCAGCTATTTACCTAAATATATATTTTATAAATATTACAATTATTTGAGGAAGATGGTCATGTTCTAATAAGTAAGAGCTGTGGTAATATGCTCTATTTATCATCTTTCATAAGCTACTTTCACATCACCGACCCAGGTTTTTCCGGATGCCGGGTAAAAAAAAAAAAAACATTGGAAATTCCTGGGTCTGACCCTTTCACATAACCAATGAATTTCCTGGTTTTTAGTTTCTTTTCAACGCGGCAGAGCATGCTGATGCTTGTAGTGCTAGCATGCCCAAGGATGGTGCCTGGAGAACCACAAGTGCCAGCATGCCCTGTCATCCTGTGCAACAAAACACAAAGTTATGCCCCTCCTAGCTAATAAATAAAATATAGTGCCAGCCCCTAACATAAAAAAACTACTTAACATTTAATACCCCCCTATTAAAAAAAAAATAATGACATTGAATACCCCTATATGCAATAAAATCTTTACATTTTAATACCCCAAATAACAAAAAAAAAAATATTTAATGTTAATTATATAAAGCATAAAATAAATAAATAAAATAATGACATATAACAAAAAACCCTATGGCCCGCTGCAACTCATGTCCTGCATGCAGAACATCCCGAGGCATGAGTAGCGGCGGGCCATAGGGTTTTTTTCTTTTTCAAAGACCTCCCCCATAGATTAAAAGCTAGGAATATCGGATCCTAATGAAGATGGTAAGTACTTCTATTTATTGATCATTTTTATGTCATTATTTTATTTATTTTATGATTTATATAATTAGTGGTAAATATTTTTTTTTTTGGGGGGGGTATTAAATGTAAATATTTTATTGTATATAGGGGTATTCAATGTCATTATTTCTTTATTATTTGGGGTATTAAATGTAAATATTTTTTGTATCTAGGGGTATTCAATGTCATTATTTTTTTGTTAAGTATTTTTCTTATGTTAAGAGCCCGCCCTATATTTAATTTATTAGCTAGGAGAGGCATAACTCTGTGTTTTGTTGCACAGGATGACAGGGCACGCTGGCACCTGTGGTTCTCCAAGCACTACAAGCATTAGCATGCCCTATACTTGCAAAAAAAACCCTTCTTTTTTCCCGGGTTAAAATCTTTCGACCCGGGTCGACCGGAAGTGGCAGTTTACACATCACCACCAAATACTCGGGTTTTACCGAGACCCGGGTTTTAGGCGAAAAACCCAGGTATTTGGTGGTGATGTGAAAGGGGTAATAGTGATATAAAATAGGAATTTAAATTTCTGATACAACGACAGTATGGTAAATAAACTAATTTTTTGTAAAATGAAAATGAATGGCCCAAGACCCTGGGTGCAGCAAAAGTTGTGTTTATAAGACATGTTCCTGCCTTAAAACCCAAATTTAAATATATATTTTCATGTAAACACTGTGGATACTGGTTTTCTTACTTAAATGTTTTCAGTTGCTGTGAACACATCTTAAGCCAGTTTAAACTGTGATGTTTCTATGTCGTCAACTCCCCGTTTTGAGCCTATCTATACCCTCTTTAGTGTTTCATCTTACATATACAT
>WWET01000837.1:197108-207977 GCA_011038615.1 Limnodynastes dumerilii
GGAGGACGTCCCCTCCAGCGTCCCTACGGCGCTGCTACGGACGCCCGATCCAGGATCGGGCGTTGCCGTAGCAACGCCGGGCAACATCTGCCCGGCGCATGCGCAAATCGGCTGATAAGCCGATCTTCCGCTTACGCCCGCCGTCCTAGCGACGGCGGGCGTACCTCTGGATCAGGCCCTTTGTGTCTTTAGCCTCCAAAGTTCATGAATGCTGAAGGCATCTCTAATGCATGGTGCAAAATGTTCGGGTTTTGTTTGTATTGGCAAGTCAAAAGCCCTTGTCTGTTTTTTGTCCAGCAGTCATGGCCTTACAGATATATATTTATTACACAGTGCATCCGTATTCTTGCCCTGTAGCATATTGATTGGTGGAGGGCACTGGTCATTCACCTGGGTTTTTGGGAAGCAGTATACATGATATTGCGGCTTCACAGAGAACCCATTGAAAGAAGGATTTAGATTTTTAATAACACACTAAAGCCTTATCACCATCAGACCTCATAGCAGAAACTTTACAAGCACTAGTTATGCCAATGCACAGAGCTCCACATGTCTGTGGGTCACCAATGAACCACTGCTATCAGGGAGTTTTAAAAATATATATTTTCTTTAATGGTTGCCAGATGGTTATTAGTAATAATCACTAACCAAGGCATGTAGACTAAGCAGGTTTTCCCCATACTCCAAAACCTCCTCATATCAATCATTATCCACAATGATATGCCAAACCAACTAAATACATGGTGATATTAAGGAACACAAAAGTATACATTAATTACATTTATTTGTGCATCGGTGATGTCTAACCTAGAGCCAAATGCTAGTCATTTCCTAGTGAGCAGTGACAACGGTCAGATGATAATGGACTGATTACAGTCTTAGGTCTTTTTTCCGTACGGTCAGATCATAAATAATCCGATTCACCACTTAGTGCATGCATACAAGTGTCCCTATTAGAATGTAATGAAATGTCCTTCTCAGGCATTCTATTGTACTGCAGCTCAGATTATGAATTGGACACCATTTTAAGTGCGTGCAAGTTGGCACATTTTTAAAGGTAGTGTATTGGGGTCTGTGTGAGCGATCGGAATGCTCACACAGATATATGTATACAGCGGGGATATATAACAGCAGTGTGTGTGTGTGTGTGTGTGTGTATATATATTTACATATACACACATACATACATACATAATGTTAAGTATAAAGGAGAATAGCTAAAGACTTAGACTACAGCCAAGGGATAGTCATCTATGTTGTTTTGATAATCTGGGAGACAAAGATTTTTTTTGTAATTCCCAATACCAGACAGAACTGAAACCTTTAAATCATGTTTTGTTCCCCTTCTATCTTCACTAACTATCTTCATTGGGACAAGTGAATGAGAATTCTTCCCTTTCATTCTTTAACTCAACCTTTGCTGATAAAGGCTCTAAATGTTGTGCATTGCCAGCTCATTTGGCATTGAAAGGTTCATGTCTGCAGTAGGACACAGATTTTCTATTCAACATTTTTGGCTAGCAATACAGTAGACTAAAGAGCGGTGTCGTTCGCCATGATGTACCCTGGCATCACTAGGCTTCCTCTGCAGCTGCTATTTACCAGACAGCAATTGAGGGGAATGCAGCTGGCAAGGAAAGGGAGTTTCAGAATTCTAAATAAGTTTGGGAAATTGGAGGGTCGATGATGTAATTATGTTTTTGCTTATACCAGTTAGAGACATGTAAATTAAAATCAATTGAAGTTCATACGAACAGATTAATGAGTAGACAGATTAATTATTTCAATTTACATGCTTTTTTAATTTTATTTTTAAACTCGATAAGCAACATATCTGGCATGTGTGGTATTCATTGCTATTTCATATATTTGCAGTCACCGTCCTGTAAACAGAATGGCAAAACACATTCATTAGTCAGTGCTCCTAAATATTATTATTATTATTATTATTATTATTATTATTATTATGTTTTTCTATTATGCCACATAGCACTTTACAAATTAAATGATCATTATATAAAAAAAAAGACCAGCTGGTAACAGACAGGAAAAATATTCAGTAACATTTCAGTCACTGACCAGAAAATGATACAGAAAGCAACATAAAGAAACTAAAAGTTATAAAATAGACTAAATAGAGTTAAGCATGATACAGAAACTTGACATTTCTTGGTCTATGCTGTAGTTCCAGAAATTCATGGTAACTATAGATTTAAGAGAACCAAATATAGTAGTGTCAGCTCCCCTAACAGCTGATCATTGCATAATACAATACCCTGACCTATACCATAAGGTAAACCAGACGTCCATTTCTTCTACTGCTTGCTTACATTTATTTCTAAAATTGCACTTCAATCCCTTATGTCAAATTACTGAAAGGAGGGTGTTCAGCCGCAATATAAGCTTGCCAAGGGAAACCTCAATTAATATTCAAATGCATCATAAGTAACTAATACGCCCTCTCAATACCCCAGTATTGAAATAAAACTCAGCAGAAGGTAAATTGCAATGAACACACAGATATTTATGTAAAAAATAATTTGTGGAAGAAAATAAAAGTGCCTAATACTAATGCATACCCTCCAAGATAACCCATTCCATTAGGTACAAAATACTCTGCTCCTCAGTTTCCAACTGTCAGTTAATATGGTAACGTCCTTTGTTGAAGAGGCAAATAGTTTTTAAAATATCAGTTAATTCATTTAAACCAGGTGAGTGACCATTGGAAGCGCAGGAGCGGATTATTTTGTACCTAATGGAATGAGTATTGTTGGAGGGTTTGCTAATGTTGGACGCACACAGTCAGTTTCCAATCTGTTTATTTGCATGGGGTCAAACTGGATTGGTGTAGACACAGAAAACTTGGATCACTCTTAGCATCCCTAGAGTATTCCTGAGCAGGGTGAAGATGACCACATACCTGGGCGAATAGCATCCATATTTCTACCACATTCTTCAGATAAATGTTATAACGCCAGTCAGATAGTTGCATAATGAGAGGAATTAAGGTCATTAATACAGTCTCATCTGGAATTCTGTGTTCAGTTTTGGTTGCCATACCTCAATAGAGACTGTGCAAAGAAAG
Source organism: Limnodynastes dumerilii (assembly GCA_011038615.1). Taxonomy (NCBI): domain Eukaryota; kingdom Metazoa; phylum Chordata; class Amphibia; order Anura; family Limnodynastidae; genus Limnodynastes; species Limnodynastes dumerilii. The sequence goes on from WWET01000837.1 coordinate 200,194, forward strand.
GCAACTAAATTGGTGCATGGCTTCACAAAACATGCTAAGATAGATAAAGGATCTAAAGATGTATAGTTACTGTGAAGCAAAAAAAGGGAGAATGGGAATATGATCGAAACTTTCAACTATATCAAAGGGTTTAACCAACTGCATGAAGATGGCATTCTTCAAAGAAATATCTGATATTCACTTCAATTTCGTGATATAACTGTAAAACAATAAAGTAAATGTTACTAAGTTTCTACCGCTAGTTTTACTTGAAAGACATCCTCCCATAGTATTTGAGCAGCAGGGTTCCAATGCCAGAGGGTTCTTGCCAGAGACATTCATTCTTTAATAGCTATTTTCAGTTCTGATGTTATGACAAAGGGGTTTGTAATGTGTTAAGGCCCCTGCTGTGCTATTACATGTAGGCAAGTACGTATACACTTAAAATGTTGTTAAGGGGTGTAATGCTACCTTTTTTAAAGCTATAAAGTCAGCTATTCAGAACCCAAAAGCATGTTTCTGATGCTTATCAACGTGCTATGTGTGTGTGGATTTTGGAACTAGAGTGTAGTTTTATTATCTACCTTGAATAGCATTAAAATTATTGCCTTTAAAATATTTTCCTGCTTTGGTGTTAGTCAGAATTAATCAAAAATAAAAAAAAATAAGTTAGTTTTAATCAGAAATAAAAACATACAATAATTAGCCAAGACAATATTTCCTTAACGGTTAGGTTAGTGCAGGGATAGGCAAACTGCGGCTCTCCAGGTGTTGCGAAACTACCATTCCCAGCATGCAACACCTGGAGAGCCGCAGCTTGCCTATCCCTGGTTTAGTGTATGGTTTGTGCCATACATTTGTTAGACTTTCGGGAAAATGATATGCAAGCATTCCTTTAATTTTTAATTAATAATGTTTTCTTTCCCAAGAATATTGACTGTTCTGAAGAAATTGGCTGTTGCTATGCATATTTTCCTTTATGGAGCATGACCGTGCCTAGTTATTACAGCCTCTCTAATAGATGCTTCTAAAACACTTGCTTTGAATGGGCTTTGTTCTGTATTATGATGCTCTGGTTTAGTAACTGGAGAAGACTGCAGGCCTGGACAACCTGTGGCTCTCCAGGTGCAGTGAAACTACAAAGCCCAGAATTCTATGTCATGTATCAGCGATGGCAGGGGTGGCCAAACACTTGATCGTGATCGACTGGTCGACTGCGGCTGGATGACCAGTCGATCGCGCCTCCCAAGTGTCCCGATTACTGCTTCACAACTTGTCCCGAGAGATCAGACTCTCAGGACAAAGATGTTTTTTTGTTGGTTTTTTTTTGGTAAAGCCTGTGCCACTGTATATGCGGCAGGGCTTTACACTGCACAGTACAAGTAATACAGGGCTCCTTGCTGGCAGTGCAGTGACTGAAACTATGCGGTCACTGCCACTCTACAAACAGATTTGATTCTACCACTACCGCACCACATGACCGCCGGCAGACAGAGAGGGAGCGCCAGAGAAAGGAAGCGCCGCAGAGGAAGGGACATCAAAGGTAAGTAACTGAGGCTAGACATAAGGGGCACATGTGTAGGCGAGACATTATAAGGGGCACACATGGAGGCTGAACATTACAAGGGGCAGACATGGAGGCTGGATATTACAAGAGGCAGACATGGAGGCTGGACATTATAAAGGCCAGACATGGAAGCTGACCTTAGTAAGGGGCAGACATAGAGGCTGGACATTATAAGGGGCAGACATGGATCACCTCATGTCTCTATGTCTAACCTTTAAGACCGCATATACGCAATCAACGTAACGAAACAATATGTACATTACATAAATTAGTTACTACGCATGCGCAGTAGCTATTTTCGGCATCTGACGGACGTATTATGGGCGACGGACGTTGTTCTGGATGCAGCCCATGGAGTCTGGAAATTATAGTTTGTTTTATGTGTTTATTGGCTCATAGCCCCCTAAAAAGTATTGCATTATGATTACTTTGGACTATGGTAGATCTCAAAAGATTTTTTAAATTTAGAGAAGATCCCTAAGTCTGAAAGTCTGGCCACCCCTGAGCTATGGTCATGCAGTCAAAGCATGCTGATAATCGTAATTTCTTAATGCCTGGAGAGCCACGAGTTGACCAGGCCTGCTCTAGATGTTTAAATATTAACATGTACAGTGATTAAATGTATATACAAATGTCTAGGAGATATTTTTAAGTTACAGAGTCAGTCTACCATTACTATGCGGAATGGAGCTCAACCAGATTTGGACTGGAGCAAATTTGCACCTTGGCAAAACCATGGTGATCTGCAGGGAATCTAACTTAAAATGTGCATACAGAATGAGTTGGAAGGAGATATTTTTTTGTACAACTAATAAGTATATACAAATAAAGCTATTTAGTATTTGTATGCAATAAGCAACATCAGTCAATATTTTCCCTGCATGCAAAACACCTAAATACATTTTCACCCCTCACATTGCAAAATTATTTGTCCAAGTTCAGATTTGCACTTTTTGTGAAGTTACTCCTAAATCTGGATCTGCCCCAATGGGTGGCCCTTCTGTCCAATAACTCACTGTCACTGTCATTCTTCCTCTACCATGGAACTTCGGGTGTGTCCCTAGAACATTATAACACTATGCTAATTACACTAATTATGAAACAGATGTTGCGACATCTGTAGCATGTCATGAAGTTTTATCATCAGCTGTTATGTTTACACTGGCACTTGGTTCATTTAAAATATGTCTGTGCCAAAGATGCATTTGTGTCTTGTTTTTGTTAGGTGGGCAGAGAGCTCCTTTTTAATACAACATTTAATGCCCTAAAGGTAATCTGATTAGACATAGAGTACAAAGCATTTACACAAGCTGACTAAGGCTGTACTTCCAGCTAAATCTCTTACAAGTCACATTAATTTTTTCATATCCTTTAAATAATAAGGAATGGATCCAGACCTGGGCTGTTTCTAGGGGTGAGCGATCCGTGTGCCCCAAGATGACTTAAATGGGAGCAACCAGCAGGGACACTCCTCTTTAACGCACTCTACTCCTGGACTGCGGTCACAGACGCTGGCTGCATCAGATAACATTCACATAAACAGTACTGGTTATACAGGGCTCCTATTGGAACCCTGTATTACTAAACTTGTTTAATGAATAACACTGACCTAAAACCAGGGTTGCCGACTTTTCAGAGCTTCCCTCCGGGAGAAACCAGAGGGAAGCCATGGATTTCTGCAAGGGGTCGGGGCTTAATGACGCAATTTATGCAAATCATGTCATTAAGCCTTGCCCCCTGTCAATCACTCCTGTAAATTGCGTCATTAAGCCCCGCTCCATGTCAATCACTCCTCTAATCTCCAGCGTTTCAGGGGATGGACGGGGCTTGATGACATCATCAAGCCTCGCACATCTCTAGTAACGCTAGGGATTACAGTAATAATTGATGACTTGCAGGAGCTTTGCTCTCCCAGGATACCGGGAGACCTGCCCAAATTTTGATAGTCTCCCAGATATTCCGGGAGAGTCAGCAACCCTTCCTAAAACATTTGGCAGTCATTCATGGAAGTAGATTTGGCCCTACATGGCTCAAATAGGAGTATGACAGTAAACAGTGCTGTTATGTGAATGTTGTTGTTAGGCAGCATCATTCAAAAGCGTGACATCAGAGGTAAGTCAGTTTAGAATAGGTTAAAAAGAGAATAGCTGTTTACATAGAAGGGGCAGAAATAGAAGCTGGACACATAGAAGGGACAGAAATAGAAGATGACCATAAAGAAGGCCTGAAATGAAAGATCATGGTCACACATATAAGGAGCAGAAATGAAAGATGGTCACACATATAAGGGGCAGAAATGAAAGATGGTCACACATATAAGGTGCAGAATTTGAGATCCATACCAGGTGGATGGAAATAAACAGCTGGACACATACATACATTGTTTTTGGAAGAATGATGTCAAAAACATTTTCCACCCAGGCCTTCGCTAGGTCTAGAAATGGCTCTGCTCCAGATTGGCAATTCCACTATGCTCGGAGCTCAAAGTGCAGCAGGGATCCATAGCCTAATTACCGCTGTGTCAAACTCTCGTTTGAACCATGAGAGACCACTCCCCTCGCACACTCTGACTTACGAACTGTGGAACCTACTTGAAGATCTCATAAAAATGGTGGATAGGGTGTCGCTGTCAGGACTCATTACTGTAGAATTCTGGAAAGACTTCCAGTACAGGGGCCGTATTCACAGATCCGTTTTCACGAGTTGCGTGCGTATTTTTCGGTACTGTTTAACTGCACATGCGTAGTAACTTTACGTAAGTTACATAGAATATACGCACATAAGTGCTTTAAGAACGGACATGTGAATCACACTTGGGGACATATGTACGGAAGAACAGGGTAAAAATACGTACTTGAAAATGAACATGAAAGTGGGTGGGGGGGGGCATTTAAATGAACGCTTGAAGGTGTGGCTATAAAGAATCGCATGTACAGTAGACATATACACACACATAAGTACACACGTAAAGAACAGAGTGGTCTATGGAGGTGTAAGTCTTCGATTGCACGGCCGGGAAAGGGGAGTGTTGGTGGGTGTCGCCTTGCTACGTACATGAGTATAAATGCGTAAACTGCGTTAATAAATCATCTGTCAAGTGACATTTGTCTCACCCTCTATATATTTGTTGGGAAATAATAACAATTTAAGACTGACAAAAACAGTACACCTGTCTGCAAGAACGGTCATAAGTTTCCTTTTATCTTTTCTTTGAAACAATACAAAATACCTTTAATGGACATAACTAAACATACAATGACTGTGCAGCTGTACAGTTTAATGCCTGGTAATATTCTTCGGCTTTGTTGTGCGACTGTCACTAGCATTAAGCCAGCCTTCTGCACTGCCAGTGAACCCTCACCAGTGTTGACATTCTGTTTCTACAGGCACAATTATTTCACCCGCCATTGATCACCTGACAAGAGTTCTACATAAGTAAAGCAGGGCGGGTGTAGCGTGCATGGAGAGAAATGTCATTCAAAGCCACTTGGCAGCTACCTGTCGTTTTAATGAGACCTAGAAAAACAAACAATAGAGAAATGATCTTTGTATAATTTAATTTGACAACAGCTATGAACTACAATAATGCTTGGGCCATCCTCAATTAATTGAGATACAACAGAAGCAGACAACCTGCATGTGTATAGTAAACAGACAGATTGCTCTATGCCTTTCAACATCTGCTGGGTTCATCTTCAGAGTCTTAGCAGCGCTTTGATCAGTTTGAATGTTAAGTGCCATAGGTTCTGTGGGATAGAGAAGTTAATTGCAAACCAGTTTTTTAGAGCTTGTTACTTATCAGGGTCATAAAAATAAAATACATAAATTAATAAAAACACAACACAGGATGATACAGATATGTAAAATAATATATTCTATGTAGTGTGTATGGAGGTAGTGTCGTGAGTAAATTAGTTTAATCTGCTGGTCGTTAGAAAAAGTTTGTAGTGTGTACCCAGCATTACTTTTACTGAAACTATTATATCCTTGTCAAGAAGGACATATTTCCCCAATCTCAAGTAAAAGGGACAATGGTCTGCTAATGTAAGTACTACAATTTAACATAGGGCATGGTTGCCGACTTTTTGCAGCTTCTCTCCGGGAGATTCCGGAGAGAAGCTTGCGCCGCATGCGGGGGGCGGGGCTTAATGACGCGATTTATGCAAATCGCGTCATTAGGCTCCGCCCCCTGGCTCATACGGCCTCGTTTTTACTTAAATTAGGGGTCGGGACGGGGCTTGATGCCGCAAATTGCGTCATCAAGTCCCTTCCTGTGCCTAGCAACACTAGTATACTAGTGTTGCTAGGCAGGGGGGCAGGACTTGAGGCCGTGGTTTCAGTGAAACCACGGGCCTCAAGTCACTTGCGGGAGATTTGCTGGCTCTCCCGGGATACCGGGAGTACTGCCCGAATTTCGGGAGTCTCCCGGACATTCCGGGAGAGTCGGCAACCCTGACATAGGGGCACAACAAAATATGCTCACACTGAAATTTAAGAGATGATTTAATGGTTACTATACTACTGTGACTTATATGTGCAGTACCAATATTTATGTATCAGAATGCAGCCACCCAATAGACATGGTGGGTGGGCATAGCCAATTAAATTGTACAGAAAGAACAATTCAGTATTCTGTGTGCACATAGTGGGAACATTTCTGTCAGGATGCTCCTGTGCATGTGAGTGAGGGGATGCCACTTAAATCACACGTAAAGCAGTTATGATCATAGGACCCCACCTTAAGATTTTCACATCGTGTTCATGTAAAATGAGGAAGAGAGCATAAGGGCTTAAATAGATCCTTACGGTACACCTTATATATAGCCCACCTCCCACCAAGCATAACTGACGTATGCTTCCTGCCCCAGTGCGGAAGTCTGCTCTTTAGCGATTTTTTCGCTACTTAGGTGCGTATATTTAGGATCTTAGAAAATTCGCATCAATGCGCATGCGTAGTAATAGTGCAACGCCGTCTACGTAGAGGTTAGGATCTTAAATTCGCTAAGCGCGGACCTGTGAATCGATCGCAAGTACTTAAGATCTTAAGTGCTGTGGAAGTTTAAGATCTGAAGGATTTGCATGAAAATGGGCGGGGGGAGGCAGGGAGATGAGGGAAAGTGGGCGCGAGCAGACACAGGATCGCAAATAACCGCAACTACTTCCCTTAAGATCTCAAATGACAGCGCAGAGTTAGGATTGCTCAATTGTGGTCTAACTTTAAGATCCGCCGCTGTTTGCAAGGGGAGTGACTATTTAAACAGTGGGCTGTAACCTGCTAAGATCTGAACTTAGTTGCGTATATTTGCGATCTTTTCGCAGTCGCATCTCTGAATCACCCCCTAGGATTCAGTGAATTTCACCATTACTGTATTGCAGATCAATTTATGATGCTGCAAACCATGCATCACCGGAGCGGTACAATACAGGTGCCAGCTGGACCTCTAGACCAGGATAGAATAATTGTCATGCATGCAGGGCAATCAACAATCCCTCAAGGCCAATGCTCTTATTGATTTGTCTGGGATACTTCCAAGGACCAAACTGTGTGTCTACAATATGAAATGTTAGTTGCTACATATGATGTCCTTTACTTAAGTAAAATATTGTTTTTTTTCCTGTCTCTTTATAAATAATTGGTAAATTATTCTTGGTTGAAAAAGTTAACGCCTTCATTAATTGTATGCATTGGAGAAAATCTACTATGTAAGGGGAATGGTGTAAAGAAAAAGATGTTTTTATATAATATGCATATTCTGCTTTAAAGTAATCCTGCTTTCTGTTAAATAAAGTGTCTTGCTGATCTTTGGCAGCGACATCCTGGCTTTTTACTGTATGCGGGTTGCTACTCCTCTACAGAAAATGCTTGTCATATTTTATGGGGTAGTTACACAGCAAAATTCCTTCTCTGTCCTATATCTGCCCAGCAGATGAATCTCTTCTGGAGTTATACAACCTCATCCAAAGGATATACGAGAGTGGTGGCTCCAGCACTGATATATGTAAATTAACTGTAAAACTTTGTTGTATATTGCAAGTGTGTATGTGGGAGGGGAGGTTTAATTTGCTATTTTGCTTTTATACATAACACATTTTTATAACCGTCCATATTATAAAGCAAGCGTTGTACAGTGTTAGGTTCTTTTTCTACAATTAGTCAAACCTAGTGTTCCTGTTGTAAGAATGCATATAAAAATACCACATAAAATATTAAATTACTGACATGAAGTCACTTTGGATT
>WWET01000837.1:208172-244179 GCA_011038615.1 Limnodynastes dumerilii
AATAGCACCAGCATATTATATAATGCCAGCATATTTTATAGCGCCAGCATATTATATAATGCCAGCATATTTTATAGCGCCAGCATATTTTATAGCGCCAGCATATTTTAAAACAAACTGGGTAGTAACAGACTGGGTGGATAGAGGGCCCTGCTCACAAGCTTAAAATCTATGGACTACAAGTTCCATCATGATCTGCCGTGTCTTGGTAATGCATATTCTGTTGGAGCATGCTGGAGGGACAGGGATTTTAATCCTCCTCATCAACGAACATACTGCCAATATCTTTTCCCCACACTCTGGCACCATGTCCACATCCAACCAACAAATGGGAAGTATCAGTACTTTTCTTTTCTTCCTACTGTACCTATCCTCTTGCACCCTTACAAGTCGGTTGATTTCTTTACTGCTTATTTCAACCTTTTTCAACTACAATCTGCATTTTTTCCCTCTACCATCGTTTCCCCATCTTTAGTCAACCACATATTATTCACTCCAATTCCGAAAAAACTAAGCTGCAGCTGCAGCGTCCATTACATCGGAAAATTCCTTTCAGCTGCTCTATGTAATGGCCGCAGCTCATACAGGAAGTTTCTGTATGAGGGGAGTAAGAGAGAGAAGAAGAGGCCGCGGAGGAAGAGGGTGGCTATATATGATGGGGATACTAAGGGGCTGTATATACATGATGGGGATACTAAGGGGCTGTATATACATGATGGGGATACTAAGGGGCTGGATACAAATGCTGGCGATACTAAGGGGCTGGATACACATGATGGGGATACTAAGGTGCTGAATATACATGATGGGGATACTAAGGGGCTGGGTATACATGATGTGGTATACTAAGGGGCTGGATACACATGATGGGGATACTAAGGGGCTGGATATACATGATGTGGGATACTAAGGTGTTGGATTTAGATGATGGGGATACTAAGGGGCTGGATATACATGTGGGTATACTAAGGGGCTGGATACACATGATGGCGATACTAAGGGACAGAAACAATGAATGGATACAAGAGGGGGCAGAAAAAATGAATGGATACAAGAGGGGGCAGAAACACACAAGAGCAAAACAAACCATTAATTAAAATTGAAAAACCTACAAAAAAAAGGAGAGGGCGTTAAAATATTGGCAGATTTTTAATGCTGCATCACAATTGAACTGGAAAAATATGCTGGCCCTATCTTTACTATAGAGTTAAAAATAAGCGGAGATATTTATTCTCAGTGTTAAAAATACTCCCAATTGAATCAGTGTTAAAAATTCCCACCGTTATTTCAACAAAATTGGCGTTAAAAATACGCCGGCAGACACATTTTGGCTAATTGAATCGGGCCCATAGAATACAATTAATTTGAATCCCCCTGAAATCGAGATGGTTTTGCCCAGGTGTAACTTTCCTCTCTTATTTTCAAACTCTGAGTCAGGTCCATGCTCTTTTCTGTAGAGGAAAGGGCTGTACATTCCACCACACAAGAAATGGCCATATTCATTTATAAGGCACAACAGTCAGAAAGCCGGATGGGGGCCTTGCTCCCTCCCCCTTCTGTGTCACAACAGCAGTGGCGTAATTACAGGAGACAATGAAGGCACTGGCCTCTGGGGCACCAGCCCTGAATGGGGGCACTTCTCCCCTATAACGCTGATTCCTGGATCAGTGATGCAGGGAACTCAGGGTCTATCTATCTCCTTGCAGCTTCCAATCATTGCATTGGAAGCTACAGGTAGAGGGACCAATACCCTCAGCTCCCTGCAATCATTTGATGACAGCTGATGGGGGCAGGGTAACTGTGAAATCTGATGTAGATCTCCCAGTCAGGTTCTGCTTGATGGCCACGAGGACTAGCCTGCAAGGTTGAAGGTAAGTTTAACTGGGAGTCAAGAGGGGGCCCGTTGTCCTGGTGGCGCAACGTGGGTGGGTTTTCATTTATCTTGCCTCCAGGTGATTTATCCAAACTTAGGCCACTGCACAGCACAGCTTTACTGCAGTCAGGGAGCCGACTGAATACTGTGTCGCCGTGGCTCAGAGACATGGGAGATGGAGAGAATGAAGCCCCCCTAACCTGCATATGGGGGATGGGGTGATTGCCTTGATTGACCCCTTTAAACCCGCCCCTGGTTCCAGGTGCATGCTAAAAGTCTGCATTTTATGACCGCAATGAGCAGAAAACAACCCCAATTACATTTTTTAAATGGGGATCAATTCTGGATTGCTGCAACAAATATGTTTATCAGCTTCTTCTCAATACTAAATACTAAAAGCACATCCAACAGTCAATATCTGGAACTGGAAGCTAGTGCCCAAGATGAGGCTTAATATTGATACAAATGAAAAAAAAAAAAAAAAAAAAAAGGTTGTCGTACCCTAAAGCCGGCCACACACAAAAGCGATTATCGCTCCCGCCACACACTAGAGCGATTATCGCTCCCAGCGTGTGGCTGTTGATAAACGGGACGATTTTCCCCTGGGGAAAGTTCCTGATATCAGCACCATACACAGCAGAGGCTGGATAGACAGACAGAGGGAGAGAGGACACAGCGCTGCAGCCTGTCAGCGTGTGGGGTTCTGAAGTGCTCTGCCCTCTCTCCTTGGAAATCTTGAATGATTATCGAAAACGCCCACACACTGCAAGATTTTGCTAACGATAAACGATAATCATTCGAGAATTCCATAAGATGAGATAATCGGGGGCTGAGCGTTTTTGAAACGTTTTATCGCTAGTTAGAAAAAAAAATCTTTACCACACACTAGAGCGATATTTGGCCCAATCCATGATAATCGTGCGTTTGGGCCGATAATTGCTCTAGTGTGTGGCCAGCTTAACAGTCAATTGTTTTATATCTGTAAAACAAACAAAACTCTGATTTCATTTTTATTTCTTTTTACATTCAACCATATTTACAAAATATTTTATACAATAAAATATTTGGGCTAGAATATTGTTACTGGTAGAATGATTTTTCACCTGTGCATAATCCTGTTTACAAAGACAAAAGCCTACATCATAATGGAGAGTCTTTTAGTGCCTCAAATGGACAGTAACAGGACAGGAGTGTGCGTTTGGCTGTATTACAAAAGCACATGCAAGTTATAGCAACTTGAGTTTGTTAAATGGTGTAGTTAGGTGCCACTACTTTAGTGTTGCTGGAGGATTACCAGTGGATTGGATGTTTACTTTAACGGCTCTATCATTACTTGAAAAGATGACTATGAATGAGATCAATGAATATAGGACTCTTTTTCATTACTCCAGAAAATAATAAAGAACCCTAGAAGAAGCACAATCCAGGCTGACTTTTATGTTCATTTGCCAGGTGTATAAACAGCAACTGAAGGTACCAGAGGCTGTGTTGGAGCTGCTAAGGTGGCCGAGTTGTGGAATAAAGTGGAGTACATGTTTCATATTTGTCCTCAGCCGAGAGGTCTACCATTCTTGTATCGTGGGCAAAATAGGAATTTACAATGTGTAAGCCTTAATGCCTTAGAGGCATTACTTAACCATGTGAAGAGGAAAGTCCTGGAAATTCCCACCAGTTGTATATGAAGGTGCCTAATGCCTCTGTGGAGGACCAGCACTGTGCTGGAAAAAAATATTGTGGAAACAGTGGGGGATCATATACTATCTTGACAAGATCTTATATTGGGGTTCAATGACATTTAGGGCCAGATATACTAAACTATGGGTTTAAAAAAGTGGAGATTTGCCTATAGCAACAAATCAGATTCTAGATCTCACTTTCTTTTTACATACTAGAGAATGCCAGCTAAAATCTGATTGGTTGCTATGGGAAACATCTCCACTTTTCCAAACCTGCAGCTTAGTAAATCTGGCACTTAGACCTCCCTTAGTCCTCACAGTTTAAAGGAAATTGCAATAACTTGGCCCAAGTGTCCGCAATTAAGAGGGTAGAGGCTTGTCTGTGACCGTTAGGAGATCACATGTATAGGTGGTGATCTGATTGTGCACATTACTATGAAACAAGTTTTGGGACACAAAAATAAGCAGATCTTGCTGTGGAACTCAAGAAATGTCTTATCTAAGGACAAGCAAGGTCCCCCTTTACACCAGCTGGCCCATGCAAGTGATTCAAACATTAATCCATGTGGTGAATGAGTGGGGATTAAGCCCAGGGAGAAATTAGTATTAGGCTGCTTGTTTTAGGCACATAGCAGATTGCAGCATTTTAGCCAAATGGTTGTAACAGAGAAAGTTGCTATAACAAACATATTGGTTACTTATGCACTGACTGCATGATCCATATTTTGTCTTTCAACATCCTTTTGGCATCCAGGGGCTGCTGTGGTAACTAAATTAACCAGCTGGCTGTAGCAGAATTACTCCCTGGACAAACTATACAGATGCTGTGGGACTTGGTGCTAAAGGAGACATGTGTACTTATTTCCAACTTATCTGTGAATCTAGTCCATAATCATGATCCAGTACTGACAAATGTGAATGGAAGTATTACATGCTAGACAGCAATGTGGAATTTGACTGGTATACTTACACTTCTGTGAGCTGTTAAGCTGCTAAAACAGGCATTGGACGACAACCCCCAGTATACTCAAACATCAGAAGCAGAGTCAATACCTGTCGAATCACGTCTTGGAGTACCACAGATTGAATGGCAGAATATTTACATTTAATAGATAGTTTGCTTTTAGCACAGTTTTCCCAAACGCTACAAACATTAAACAGACATATTGGTTTAAATGTTAAGACATATGACTACTATTTGTGATCCTAACCTTGGTTTATTTATTTGTGAAACAACAGGCCATCTTTATCTGTCAAACTGTACCTTATCAACTGCAGGCAAACTCAGCAGGAGATGCTCCTTTCATCAGAGTGCAGGGGGATGGTTACCAGTGGGGAGGTGTTGTGGGTTAATGAGATGCTTTATTGCTGGATAGGTGATAGAGATGTATGGGGGATGGGGAATAGCACTTTAGAAACAGCAATAGGAAGTAACTTTACTTAACTGTTTTGTGTAGATCTAGGCAAGAGCTGTTTTACTTTTGTAGCTTATGATCGTGATGCTGGGCAAACAAAAGTGACAAATCTTTTTACATAAATCAAAGAGTTCATATTTCTAAAAGATGCCACCACTAATTCAGGTTTGTAACTATAAGGAACATTTGGACTATGTCAGAGTTTGATACAAGGATACCTTCTAATGGAATGTGAAGAGAAGTTTATACTAGCAAGAATCTCAAGTCCTTTAACTTTCAGCAGAGAACTAAGTGGCTTTTTGGATCTGGTAAGCTGCCAATGTGAAGAAATTACATCACCTGAGGATTTTTAGCTGTTGTTACATTGATGTCACATGGTAAGTCAGTGGCGCTTCATTGCGAAATGTTGATGGAATCACTTTGCATGCCAAAAATTATTCCTTGCTACACTTAAGGTGACATAAAAATGCAATAACTTTCTATAAAAAAAATGAAATATTTGTTGATATTTAGTGTCAGAAAAATATTACAAGTTAGTGTTTTTAGGTAATTATGGCCCTAGCAAGGCATCTGAACAGAATGTTCTAGGAAACAGGATTCTTTCTGTAAGTAGCAGTGTTGAGAAAAATATCATTTCTGTGGCTGAAAGATGATCTTATTTACTGCACTTCTCAGCACTTCTTCTTAATTGCATTGCAGCAATGTCCATTTTTCAGTTTGTTTTGGAAAACGGGTATTCATGTCAGCTGTAAAAAGCATCCAATTTAACATGGAATTTTAGCTATGTTATTTCGAAATGAGTGAGGAAATGGTTAGGCTAAACTATGATTTCATTTTAAAAATCAAAAACCTCAAAAGATTAGTATTAGGAGTTGAGCAAAATGAGTTTTATTAGCACATTTATCTTCCATCTGAAGTCCAAATGAATGTGTATATAATGGCAACCACAGCTAATTTCTGCATGACACTAGAGACCTCTATAGAATAATGCACCTTTTAAGATTGTAAACTCTCATGGACAAGATCTTGATCCTAATTTTATGAACCGTGTGGCAAACAAACCAAAATAAAATACTGGGTTTTAGAACTAAAAACAAGACTTTCAGGTGCCAGTGTATGTATTTTGTTTTTATTTAAATAATGGGTTTTGTGTTTAAAATGTTTATTTTTAAAATAGTTTATGTCTACAGAAAGCAATTACTCTCCTGTTGGCTTTTGTGGCAATGATGTAGATAAGACCTACTCCTTTAATCTACTTTTACCGGATTCAGACCTTCACTGCGACCGCAGCGGTGGCAGAGGGCCGATCCTGGATGCCCAGTGCATCCAAACTTCCGCACGAAGGAAGGGAGGCCACTCATTTTGCTTGAACAATAGCATACCCTCCAACTGTACCTACTTAGCAGGTACAGTACCTTTTTTTTAGTGGTCTGTACCGGCTAAAAGGGCTCTTGTACCGGATTCTGACCCAGCAATTCCTTCCAGTCCTGAAACATCTGATCACTATAGCAGAGCTGCAGGGATAGACTTCTACAGCACTGCTATAGTGACAGGACCCTCTCCTGTGAGTTCTAAGCTCATATAATAAGGGGTAAAATAAAAATATATTAAAGCCCCGTCCCTTCTCTGGACAAGCCACACCCCCTTCATGGACACGCCCCCCAGGTGTACCGATTTTCCAGTAAAAAATGTTGGAGGGTATGCAATAGTTACACTCCCAGGAAACAACCTTAGGTATGGTGTGGAAATGTGGATTATATGTAAGGACCTAAACCCATCCTTACTGTACATTCAACATACGGGAGTGCTTTTGCTTCCAGCTCTATCCCACTCTGCCATCATTAAGTCCAGAATTCTATTGGTACGTTTTACAGCATCCCAGTGATATTGCAGTGTCTGTATATGTGCCATTGTACTACAAAGTGCATAATTTAGGATCCGGCCTAATATCATTGATGTCTGACCCCCGTCTCCGCTGACAACTTTCAGATGACTTCCAAATGGTGGTATATCGGACTAATTGCTTCTAAAAGGTTGTAAAGATAAAAATACAAGAGCAAACATTAAATTGCCCCAAGTGCCTTAGTACCAGAAAGTAAGTTAATTTACCACCAGGTTGTATATTTTATATAAGCAAACTCTCCATTCGAATGGAATGTGATGACCTCCTGTATTATTACAATAATTTGTTGTTTCTAACAGGGGTTGTTTGCTATTTAGAATGCTAATATAAACTTATTGTAGCGAAGTGTCATAGAAAGAGTTCAGAGTGATAAGGTAAACACAAAATAGGTGTCAAATTGCCTCTCTTCATTGCAACATGGTTTAACACTGAATTAATCCCTTAAGAATTTACATAACAAAATTAGTATATTGGCTCAGAATCAGAGCTGCGCTTCTGTCTATTTCATACAGAAGTGCAGCAAAAATGGGGCACTGCGCATGCTTGTAAATGTGCCAATCCATCTGTGAATAGGAGTGTTTTCTCATTTAAATATAAGATGCAGTGTTGTTTGGTGCCTGATCATCCGTCTTACACACAGTAAAAAAAAAACCACATAAAACACTCTTTATACACATTCAAACACATTTATAACCCCCCCCCCACTATAACTATAATGAATAAATAAGGCCCTACAGGGCATGCTGATGCTTGTAGTGCTACAAACACCAGCATGCCCAAGGATGTCAAGCCCTGCCATCCAGGGACATCCCGGTGCTAATGACGGTCCTGTTGTTATTGGGTCATATTTATACACTCTGTCAGTTTCCATGGCACAGCGGGCCCTGGATGGCAGGGCATGCTGGTGCTTGTGGTTCACCAAGCAACAGCATGCCCTGGCATCCTTGGGCATGCTGGTGCTTGTAGCAGGGGGGTTAGTATGTGTTACATTTTTATTTATTAAAATGAAAAAAATAAAAATAACAATCCTAAAGTTAGTTTACACCCGCGTACAGAGCCATTATGGCTTGCAAATTAGTGCCCATTTTTTGTTACGTGCAATTCAGAAGAAACACGCGTCTCTGAATAGCATGTTTTAGCAGCGGATCCGCTAAAACTCTGAATCCGGGCCATTAAGAACAAATTACAGCAAAAATACATTCATATATATCATTTGGTTAGGTAGTACTAATAAAAAAAAAAATGTAAATACACATTAATACTATTTTGATTAAATTTTTGCTGAACATTAAATGTTTCACAACGCTTGTAAATTCAAGTTGCAAAATAATAAATTATCCCACATACTTCAAGTGTTATTTTTGAAACTCTGCAGTGTTTTGCTTTGCCAGTACATTTAAAATAAAACATCTTGCCTACTTTTTATAATCCTGTCTTGACAAATGTTCTAGCAGAATGATGTAGTTCCCTTTTTTTTTTTTGTTTTTTTTTGAGAGCCGTGGGGTACATCCATGGCTACGTTTCCGTGACGTTTCAATGTGTAGCATGTTTACGCTATCTTAATTACTATGCACTCCCCACGGCCCTACGTAGTTTTGCCGATTTACGTTTTCCAAACTTTACCTTAACTTTTCAAAGCGTAACTCCTGTAATGGCAGCCCGTACTTGCGCGCCTAAGCATGCCCATACTGTATGATTTAAATGCCTCGCCTCCGAAGCATAATTACGGGTGTTGTACGGCTGGCACGCCCCTTTGATCGTATTAATGCTCTTGATACTAGGCTGGTACGTATGTTTAGAGTTACGTGGTGTAACATCCGCCACGCGCATGCGCAGTACATACAAAACAGTGTTTTGCGTTTAGCAGACGTAGCTCTGGATCTGGGCCCTTGTCCTTTTCTGCTTTTAATATAATATGCTATAGTTTATAAAGAGTGACCTCTAATGCTGTTTAAGTGCAATGCCACCGCCATATACGCTGCGGCCCGGCAGATCCGGGTTTGAAAATTCATGGGGCCCTAGGCAAGATGCCGGTTCGGGGCCCCACAAGGCCGCAGGAGTGATTATTGGTGTTGGATCCTTGGCAGCCATGGGCCCCTGGGGCTCGTCAGGCCCTAGGCGAGTGCCTAGGTTTCCTTGTGGGTAATCCAGCTCTGTGATACATCCGCGGCACTCCGGCCCTATGTGACGTTTTCTATACGCCTGGAGATCCATAAAGCTCTATGCAGCAAGTATCGACGGTAGGATACCGCAGCACCACATGCTGCAGAGCCAAGCAAATTTAAATGCTTCCCCGTCAACCTTAGGAAGTTTAGGGGCCTGATTCAGAGCTTGGGAGTAAGGGCAAAACAGGTGCAAGTGTACAGCTCGGCTAAACCATTGTGCAAAGTAAGGGGTGCTCATTCATTATAAATCTTTTGCATGCAGGGAAAATACTTTAGTTTTGCATGGGAAATCTCGCTTTAAACGTGAATTTCCATGATGGGCAAGGTTATAAATATTCCCCAATGATGGTAGAACTGTCATTAGCGCCATGATGTCCTGCTTGCATAAAAACTGGACCCCCAGCAGAGCAGGTAAGTATTTTTATTTTATTTTTTACTGTCATTCTTTTATTATTACTTCATGGTTGGAACTATATTTTATGATTTTTAATATGGGCGCAGCGGCCCCAGGCTGGCAGGGCTTGCTGTTGCTTGTGGTTCTCCAAGCACCAGCATGTCATGGCATCAATGGGTATGCTGGTGCTTGTGGTTCTACAAACATCCGCATGCCCTAGGGAGGAGGGGCTTAGTCATATTATTTATTTAAAAAATTAGAGCTCCGACTGCGATTTTGTTTTAAAAAGACCTGTTTTTGTTACGGGCAATTCAGAGGTGCGTGCTTTTAAAAAACCACGCACCTCTGCGTAGCACATTGCACGTTCGCTAAAATCGGGACAAGCTCCTAATTGGATCAGCATATCGCTGGTCAAATCATTTAAAATCATTCAAGCAAACGCACTTCTAGCTGATTAGCCAAATAACTGTATTCCAGACATAATGAATGCTTAAGTGGTAAATAACAACTAATCATTTCTATGGATGTTCTTTTTATATAAGCCTCCCTCAAGCAATTGGTTTTTTAGATTATTATTATTGTAACGATTGATTACAATAAGAGCAATTCCAAATCAAACGCTCTATAAAACATGTACATACTATGACTAATAATAGTATACAAGGCATTATTGACGTTTTTTACAGATATACATATTTTATGGCATATACTCGGCTGCCTCAGAAAAGGAAGTATCTTTATTCCTCTAAGTGATGAGTATTTATTCTATCATGTTTTTTCTTCGTTAATGGTTTTTATGTTCTTTATTTGTGTGAAATAATAAATTTACATTTCTTGCAATGTATTATTGCAATGATGTATTATTCCTCTGACAAATAATCTTACAGGAGAAAGATGAGAGATTTACTCAGTTGAAACACTGCTAAGGGGCGTATTTATTTATTTGTTTATACAATATTGACACTTTTTTTTCTTTTCCCATTGGACTACTTGTTTATAGCGATTTTATTTATTTTGATCCCATCTATCAATGTATTAACCTTTTTAATATTTTTAGTATATTAGTATTTTTGGATTATCCTCCACCACAACTTTTTTTTTTTTTAAACTGAATTGTTAATATTTAATAATACTACTAATAATACTAATAAAATTAGTAAAAAAAAGTTGTAACAGCTGTCATATATCCTATGAAACCAAACTTCACCTTTAGGTCCATCAGCTCTACAGAAACACAATTTAATTCAGCCTCCCACAAAGGAATGACTTGTTTCACTTTAGGCAATTTGTGAAGTTTAATCAGTATATTGTGGGGAAAAACTTTTTTAAGAAAAAATAGTAAACACACAAATAGTAAACACACATTTACAAAATAGGAATATGTTTATCTCTAAAACATCCAGTGTCAGGGCTAGCGAGATGCTCTCCACAGAGGGATGCAGCGCGGGCCGGCACCAGGCTAGTGAGGCGCTAGCGGTCTGTATGAGCTGCCGCAGCCATTGCATAAGTGTAACAGCCGCATAGGGTCATACAGGAACTTCCTGTATGAAGACTGGAAGGTGAAGAGAGAGAGGAGAGTGCCGCAGAGGAGACGCAGCAAAGTTAAGTAAATATGATAAGAATACTGGGGGGCTGGAGGCACATGATGGGGTTACTGGGGGACTGGATTCACATGATGGGGTTACTGGGGTGCTGGAGGCACATGATGGGGTTACAAGGGAAATGGAGACACATGATGGGGTTACTGGGGAGCTGGAGACACATTATGAGGTTACTAGCGCCCACAGCTCAACGCTTCCATTGCCTCTGGTACTTCCACCACTGCCTACACCCACTTCTTTTCTTCACACAATCATCTGGATCCTCTTCAATTAAGCTTTATTTACCAAAATGCCATAGATACTGCACTGACCAGGGTGGTCGATGATTTAATCACTGTTGCATATAAAGGTCACTA
The DNA here is from genome assembly GCA_011038615.1 of Limnodynastes dumerilii. Taxonomy (NCBI): domain Eukaryota; kingdom Metazoa; phylum Chordata; class Amphibia; order Anura; family Limnodynastidae; genus Limnodynastes; species Limnodynastes dumerilii. The sequence goes on from WWET01000837.1 coordinate 219,556, forward strand.
CTCTTCTAATTCTCCTAGAACTTTTAGCTGTTGACCACTCACTTCTCATACAAATTTTACAATACTTATGTATTCAGGTCACAGTTTTTTTTCTGGTTCATGTACTACTTATCTTATTGCAGTGCTCTCCTTAATTGACACCCACATTCTAAAATTAACCCCATTAAGTCCATATTGCATGCTGCAGCTATCTTTGTCGTTCTCTACGTCAGTTGCTTGTATTTAACAGAATCCATTACAAAATCATTTTACTAATCTACAACGCTATCAATAAGACTGTGCCCGCTTATGTATCCTCACTCAGTGCAAAATATATCTCGGCTCACTCTCTGATCGTTACAGAAAATGCAGCTCTCCTCCACACTAAACAAATATTCTGATTCCCAGTTGCAGGACTTCTCCCAGCTGCACCCACTCTCAGGAATAACCTTCCTTGCCTGATAAAATCATTAAAATTATCCAGTTTTCCTTTATGTTACATGATTAACACAAACTTGTAAACTTTTTCTTTCCATATTAAAATTATCCTCAGTCCGGCTACTAACACTGTTGTGTGACTGGATCATACACAGCAATGAGCACTTTACCATACAACCTTGGTTAGTCCATTGTGTGATATATAGTACTTTCCCTTATGTATCGATTCCCAATTTCTTATAGAGTATAAGCTTGTGGGCAGGTTCCTCTTACCTACCCAGTCTGTCTGTTATCACCCAGTTTTGTTATAATGATTGATTGTTAAAATTGTAAATCACTATGTAATGTGATGGCACTGTATAATAAAATGAATCATCCGACCAATTTTCAAATGTGTACGCTCCTGAGGCTGCTCTGTCCAATTTTTCTCCTGATTTAGGTGTAAGTGCTGCCTTGGTGTGTGAGTGTTAGTTGGTCTGGCAAAAATTGGGAGAGTATGTACAGTGACAATACTTTCTGAAAATCATTTCAGCAGATGCAGTCTGTAGGTCTGCTGTAAAATAGGAAAAGTGTGTATCATGAATTGGGTTTTGCATCTGCGAACTTGGTGTGCTATAGGATTTTGTAAACAATTTGGTTGGGAGTTTGATCTAGTGAGGATTGGTCAAGTGTATAATGAGCTTTAGTTCAATAGTGTTTATAAATATTGTTAAATACAGCTTGATTGTTGTACATCCTTGATTGTTAACGTTATTTGTCAAAAATATTCCCCAGTACTTATTTTACAGTTTGGAGCTATAGGGAAATAAGACTGTTTAAAGTGGCTAAAGAGCATATAATAGAGTGCACTTGTATTATGTTTTAAAACTATGAAGAATTTGGAGCTATTGGTGTCATAATGGTGTAACACACCCGCTAAATAAAATGCATTTATTAAACAAAACAAAAAAAAAAGTATTGCTCCATCTAAATTATTTTGAAGGATCTAATATCTTTGATGCTTTGCCCATTTTTGAAAAGTGTTATTTGTAGAAACCTGTTTGCTGATCTTAATTGTATTTTCTTGGCATCTAAATGTAAATTATTTAAAGTAGTTAATTAAAAAATTGTGTGGTAAAATTAGATTTACAAACAATTAAATAAAAAAATTGGCACATTCAGTTTGACTATATACTGTATATATTATTATTAACTGTAAAAGTACAGGCATGGATGCACATGGGAAAAATGCAATATATGTATTATTCTCATCAATTTGTATAGCGCAACATGAGGCAACGCTGAACAGAGAAACATCATATAAGTTTTGCTCCTTGGGGGCGTCTTCCAATATAAATTCCCTAACGTGCACAACAAGGTTCAATTTAATTGGCAGCAAATTGACCTACAGTAGCAGTATGTTATTCTAGTGTTAGAGATAACTAAAGTTCTCAAAGGAAACCCAGGCAAGCAGAAAAAACACTCAAGCTACACATTGATAAGGTCATGTTAATCATGACCCAGTGCTGTAAAGCAGCAACAATACCCATATCTACACTAATGTAGAAACTACAACATATTTCCTTAGTAATGACTTTCATAGGTGTTTAGGAATAGTAAGTAACGTATGGAGGTTTGTTGCCATCTATTACAAGCTTCTTTTTAACTGCAACATTACACAATGACTACAGGTCTATTATACAAACCGGCTCACACTGTGAGTAACAGGTACTCTGTGACGTTTGCTTTTTAGTTGTCATATCATGTTCACTGACAAGTCCAATATAGGATTAACTGGTGTACATATTTTCTATGTATCATTGTACAATATTTGCGCTGTCTGAATTTTTTGACACTCGTCCAGGTGGCTAACCTGTTTTTCCTATATGTGTGAAAACTTGTTAGCTGTCATAATAACTTGTATTAATATAGTGTCTTTATGCAAGCTGGAATTGGCGACTTTGATTCTTTACCTCAGGCCTTCTGGTTAAATATGAAATATAATAATCTGCTTCTGCCTGGGAAAGTCTTGATTTTTCAGAGTTAATATTTCAAGTACGTAACAAAGTAATGGCAAACTATGCTTTTGAAAAGCTTATTTAAGAATGGGAAGCTGTAAAAAATAATTAAATAAATAAGCTGTTTTCTATTAAGTTTACATATATTTTTCCTTAAATTACTGCTTTTGTGGTATTATTCTGTATTCCAGCAACAGGGCATTTGCTCTGGAGCAAGAGGACACATGCCCTAAGTGGGTGTGTCTCTCTGCTGAGAACAGCGATATATTCCTTTCCCTAAGCCTCCCTTCCCCGCAGCCTGGCCCTAGGACTCTGCTCCATGCAGCCTAACCCTAAGACTCCCCTTTCCCACAGTCCAAATCTAGACTCCTCTACCCACAGGCTGAACTTAACTCTCCTCTTCCATGACCCTAAACCTCCCTTACTCACTTCTCCCATGGGGTCTGCGGCAGGCGACTGATGCGGAGGGGCGACGGGTTCTGAAAAGGAATGATTCAGTATCGGCATATTCACCAATTCAAAAGAAAAAATTCCAAAATGGCTGTTTTTCAAAATAGTCAACCGAAAATGCGCTTTCAGCTGTCTCTATTTCTAAAACAGCCATTTCAGGCCGGAGACTGACAATGGCCTTAAAGTTGGCCCAATGTTGGCTACCTTTGGCTGTGTACATTGTTTTCTAACCTCATTAGGTAAATTGTAATGGTGGAAGGTCCCATGTGACATTCAGGCAAACTAGTGGGATATAATGGGTAGATTTAGTTAAATTTAGTTTAGAAGCTTGCAGTGAAAAGGTTAGTTGGAAAGGAGAGTGGGGAGGTATTTAAAAAGTGTACTGTACAGTTTCAGCCATATTTCCATTTTACATGGGGACAGTGCAGAAATGTAAAGATAAGGTCCTGCTATTGTAGCTCCTTGGGAGTCTGGATACAGCAGGGACCTGGCAGGGATCGGATTTCCACTGCTGATTCGCTCGTAGCGCCAAATACACAGAAATGGGGCTCTGGATCCTAAGTGCTTAGCAAGTGTTTTTTGTTTATTTAAGGCAACCTGTATTTATTTAAGGGGCAACCTATAGCTCCCGAGAGAACCGATTCAAAACATGAGTAACAGCAAAAACAGGTGCAAGTGGATACCTGGACATAAAAAATAAATGTCATGGATGAAAATGAATAAACATGAATCTACATTTCTTTTGCACGCAAAAGTTAAATATTGCATAGCTTAGTTTAATCTGTAATTTAGTAATAAGAAAAAAGTGCATTTCTAAACTATAATTTTGCTTAACATTGTTAAATTGATTTAACTGTACATTTCACTTGATCTTGCATTTACTCTGGATCAGGCTTAGGACCAGATTTACTAACCTGCTGGTTTGGAAAAGTGGAGATGTTGCTCATAGCAACCAATCAGATTCTAGCTCTCAGTTTCTTATTACATACTAGAGAATGTCATTTAGAATCTAATTGGTTGCTATGGGCAACATCTTCACTTTTCCAAACCCGCAGCTTGGTAAATATGGACCTTAATGAACAATGATGAGACTAGAGTTGCATAGGACACCTTTATCTGGTATATACTGTAAATGTTTGGTATTCTTCTGTCTTCGTCTCCCGTCCAATGTATGCTATGGAGGTAAAACCCTCTTAGAGTTTAAGATATAAAATACTGATCTTTACCATGATCTAGTTCAATGGTAAAGTAGGTGTGTGTAGCGTTTGAAGTCTATATACAGTAAAATATAATAGAAATATATAATTAATTGCATCCATAGGTCTGATCATATCGGGTATGGGTAGGATTCCTTGCCTACAAAGTAAAATTATGTTCTCAAGTAAACTCTCTAATTGTTTTGCTGTGTGCAATAGCAGTACAATGGTCATTACAGGGGTCTGTGGAGGTATACATTATGGACACAGCTCATTATGATAGCTGGGCAAGTTTGGCAAAAGTTAAGGAAGGCAGATGGGAAGACTTCATCATAGGGCCTTCAAAGATCCTGTCATGGATTCAGCCATGAAGTTCTCTGCAGCTAATGGCTCTATGGCATATAGCAAATGGGGCTCATTCCGAGTTGAGCGTATGTATGATGTGACCTGGCATGCATAGTGTTTATGCAACCTACAGTACGCCTGATTCATTGGTGGAAAGAACACAGTTGCAATGAGCAGTATTTCTAATAATTGTACATATCTATCATTTTGGAAGATGTAGGAAAAAAAGAAAAACAAAGCTCACATTGTGTATCTCTGGTAAACGGCCTGACGTACAGTGTATTTGTATAACTGTATGGGCAGCAGTTTAAACAAATAAGGAGATTTTAAGAAAAGACTGATGGTTTTAATTGGTGTGGTAGTTTGCAAATTACCATAATGATGCTTGTTCCATAGGCTAAATCCAATTATGCTTTATTGAATTAACTGAGAACAACATAAAGCAATTAACAAACACTTAAGACTGTGGAGCGCTATGTCAATGTTGTAGCACCAAGTAGGCCTTTGCAGAGACAGTCAAAATGCTCAGGGACTGAACACCTGCTAGTGACCAGGTGACCGCTCCTTAGCTAGATGTCGTCTCGGAGTCTGCACCTGCTCTTTGGCAGTATGGATAAATAGAGGGGTATTTATTCAGCGGATTTATTTTTGCATAGAGAAACTGCTTATTAAAAAAGAAGACTGAAGACAATACGTCAAATGGTTTCCCTAAAGATTTAAAAAATAAACTTAAATTGGTCGGTCTTTGCGGAAACTGACACACAATGGGGTAGATCCATAACTACGCACTCGAGCGACTTTACGATAGTCGCTGACGTAAAATCGCCCAATAGTATTTACTGCGCATGCGCGCGGCAGATGTTACGTCACGTATCTCTGAACGTGCGTACCAGCCTAGTATCAACTGCGTAACTACGAATGAGGGGGCGTGCCAGCCATACGACACCTGTAATTATGCTTTGGAGGCGGGGTTAGGCATTTAAATCCAGCAGTCTGGGCGTACTTAGGCTGTTTCGCCTGTTAGCCTGCACGTATGTCAGAACTTGCGCTGTGTAAAGTTAAGGTAGGGTTCGGCAAGCGTAAAACGGCCAAAGTATGCACGAGCGAGGGGAGCGCCTGTTAGAGTACATAGTAAATACGCTAACATAAATACGCTACGTCTTGAAACGTAGCTCTGGATTACACACTTCATTTAGTATCCCCAAGTTAAATCCAGCAATGTATCATTAATATATGAGCTAAAACTTCTCAATGTGCAAATAGAATTTTGCAATAGAAACTGCAAATTGTTTCACTTGTATTGAAGTTTTTGTCTTTTTAAGCCTGGTAATGATGATTTTAATCTAATAGTAATGAATGAGTAATATGAAGTAAATATTATCATTATTATTATTAAGTGAGCTATATCTGTTTCATCATCCAACCATATTTATTGTTTATTGAAACCAACATGCTATACAAGTACAGTGCTTAAAATTTACATGTAAAACCCATATATTCATTAAATATTTTTTTTATACTTTGGTATTTGATTCAACTAAACTTTTTATCTTTATATGCTGCTGTTTTTAAACATAAAGTGAGTGAGAATGTTAGAAATATTTCCATAAACCTCAAAACAGGGTTGAGCCCTAGAGAAATCCCAGCTATGTATTTATTGCATGTTATTCACTGGACCACATTAAAGTGCATAATATTTGTTTTGTGACGAAGGCCTTCTCACTTGAATAAAGACCACTATTGAAGAAAAAAAAAAAGACTAGTTTTACATGCAGGATGTTTCTTAGTTATTTTTGTTGGAAAAGCATGGTACATCAGCTGGCTGAGTGCAAAAAGAAAAGCCGACAACTAAGTTTCCAGTCCTGACTCTCCTAAAATATGCTAACCGGCCTAAATATACTTTAGTAGTGTTAGTAAAGGTGTGCCTCCACCCATCTGCCTTCCAGAAGATTAAGCAGATCATACCACTTTTCTACATAAAAGTAAGCACACAGGTGCCCAGCTTGCCTTTTTCTTTACAACACTTGTAAATTATTGTATTTAAAAACATATGTTTTGCACTGTTCAAACATTTGTCGCAGTATAATATATACCTTCTGGTCAACCGTATTATTTACTGGTTATATTTGTGAGGTAATGATAACCCTTTTTGAAGAGTCACTGCATTTATGCTCAAAATCAAATGATCTCATTATAATTTTTAAGAAATTTTCCAAATAAGACTGACTACAAACCTGCAATAAATATAATGCAACAAATGTAACAGGAATAATAAACTGTATTTTAGTGTAACCAAAGTCAACCATTTGCCTGTCAGGTGACATTCAAGAAGAATGAGAGACTTATTGAATAACTAATTCAATTGCATACAAAATAGAGGAATGCTTATCTTAGTAAAGCAATATATTATTCATAGTTTATGTATTCAAAAATCCTATGAGTAACTGCATAAAATATCTTTACCCTGAAGAAAAGATTCAGAGGGACTGCCTATGAAAACATATTAAAGGAACTATAAAATGCAGGATGGTTATTGACCAAGACTTATGTAACTTAATTTAGATGCCCCACTGCTCTGGAATCTCCTGGTACTGTACAACAACTTAAAAAAAAAAAAAAAAAAAGTTGATTTGCCATCAATGCCAGGAAACATTTTTTATGGCAAATAATAAAAACTGATAAACTTGATAAAAACTTTGCATTGGTAATTTTTACTCCGAAGTGTCTCAGCTTTCCAGTAGTCGTCATAACTGTTTAAAGTATGTTGTCAATGGCTGAAGTGAGGTCCAGACCACAGCCAGACATTTATTCTCAGCCCATTTCCATGCAGGGAGCCTGACATCACACCACCTTTTGTTGCTGAGAGCTTACAGTGTCATGTGAAGACGGGATATCCCATAACAGTCTGGAGGGGGAGTTGTATAGACATTCCAATTCAGAAGCTCAATCAACAATCACAGACACGCCAGAGCTCAGGCGGGATCCGTACACTCGTGTGTGACTTGCTCAGGAGACAAGCAGTTTCTCCGAGAACTTTGCTTGCCTGGAGTGTTTTTCCCCCCTCTTTAAACTCTATGGAGCAGTCCAGACTGCAGTACTAGTAGTGTGGCTGCAGAAGAGTGTGAAGTTTGCAAAGGGTGTAAAAAGAAAGGTCCCGGGAGCTGAGCAGGAGCACACAGGGAGAATACTATGCAGAAGCCGGATGAAGGGCACACATTGTGGGCACTTGGCAGCCAGTCTATCCTGGGAGGGCTCAGTGCTTTTAAGTGAGGAATGTTACTAGTGAGGAACAGAGGTCAGTGACACGTCCAGTATCACAGGGGACAGCTCAGGCTGGGACTCTGACCATAATGGAAGAAGAGCAGGCAGCAGCCAGTCCCCTTGATTCCCAAGCTGAAGGCATAGAGTCTGACGCCTTCTCCAAACTCTGGACAGATGTGATGGGTATGCTGGTAAGTTGCTTTTGGGGGAGGGGGCTTGTCAAGGTTTGTGTGTGTGTGTGTGTGTGTGTGTGTGGGGTCATTAAATAGATTGTGGTTTAACTAGGAATACCTAGTCAGTGTGTCTGTCTGTACTTATAAAGTATAAAGTGCTGTCTCTGGGAGTGGGTGTCATTTTACTAGTTATGCAGCATGATGTGCTTATCTTACAAACATTTCTGATATAGTATAAATCACCAATATGTATAATTACAAATTATAATACAGTGGTTCTTGTCCTGCCTGCTGCTACTTGGGGATGCCTTGTGCAAGGTTGGAAACAAATGAAAACAATGTGGCTCTACACATAATCCTATCTTTGCATGTGCACATTCTGTTTTTTTTGGGAGCTTCTATATGCTCCTCTTTACTGCCTGTAATTTGTATAGATAAATAATTTGTTAATTATTCTTTTCTCTTTTTCATGCCATGGTTACTGATTGCAAAGATACTGCTGTCACCAGCAGAAAAACTATTTCAATGTTTACATTCTCCAGTGAAGGCTTTCCCATGGCTTTGTAGGGTAGATCCCAGTTTATAGTTATAGCTGCAGAATCTCTTCAATCACTCCAATACATTTTTTATGTGCAAATGTTTTATTCTCCTTTTTATATTTATCGTTTGTTTGAACTTCTTTAATTGTTTGTTCTTTATTAAGTGGAACCCAATCCTAGTTATTGACTATTTGTTTATATATTTATCATGTGTGTATATGAAGTTGTTGACTTTCCGATTTTAATACTGAATAGTTGTGTTGAAATGTCATTTTATATGACTCCTGTTCATTTTGTTTTCACACAAGTATGTTAAGTGTAAATTGTGTTTTGTGTTTGTGTGCCATTTAAAGCTGTTGCTTCTCTACTGAACAGCTGAACTAAACAAACCTGACTTCTCTCATAATAGTGCTGATTAACGTTATGTAATGTCACAATCCTGAGAAAAAAAGTGGTTAAGCAAGTTAATTTTGTATTAAGTTAAGTCTTATGCAAATGTAGCCATTATTAAAATCCTTTGTTAATTGGGCTCTAATGTTTACCAATAATCATTTTAAAAAACCAAAGAGTATATTGCATTGCTTACTTCATTTTCAGTTTTATTGGTTTGGAATTGATGTATGTGAATGCCCTGTCTTGCACATTATATTACACAGCGATGTATTATTCAGCTTTGAATAAGAGCTAGTGATCTGTTTGTCTAATGCATGCAGAGCAATAAGCCCCCCAAAACACAGCAGCAAGATACATGGCACAAACAAAATCATTAGAAACTTATTGGGATCTTCTAATCTAATCTGTAGAAGTTACTCTTAGAATTTCGTAACCATTTAGATTTCATCATTTTCTTTTCTAGTTATTATTTATGTACATTTTGTAGTTGAAAGTCACCACACAAATACCAGACAACTATTCAAATCTAACCAAAACACTAATGAGGGGCATTTAGGGTGCAACACAGGCACCAGTCGGGGGCAGCATATGTCATTTCCCCAAGAGTGAGCAGATGCACCTGGTGAAGAACCAAGAAATGATTCACTTCCTGCTAGAAATTAGTTCTACAATTATGCATTTTGGCTTTTGTTGATCTCTCTCTCGCTATAATGTTACAAATATGTATTGTTCAGTAACTGAGGGCTGAGGCACTTGTAACCAATGAGCTTAATACCTTTTTATTGAAAATACATACAGAATTAAAGAGATGAATGAAACATTGCTTTTAAAAAAAAAAAAAAAACAACAAAAAAACCTTTTCCCTTTAAACAGTTGGCAACTAGACAGTGAGATTTTAAGGAAAATTATTTGGCTGAAAATTTTGTAAAAGCCTATTTTGTCCACTCAACATATTTTATTCTAAAATACTTAAATGTTTGTTTACTAAAATGGTTTCCACAAAACAGTATCTTATTCATCTGATTAGTGTGAAAAATATCAGATAAATATAGAAAAACAGACTACGAAAACATGCCATCAAAAAAATAATAGAACCACATAGTAATAGATAACATAACATTGGGCCTGATCCAGAGCTACGAAATTGGCCGATTTCGAGCGAGCGTACGACCGTTTTTTGCGTATTTTCGTACGAAATTTCGCACTACGCATGCCCAGTATGACAGCTTCCGATCGGCTGGACGACCTGAGCGTATAGCGGTCGTATGGTGTGCGTATTTTTTTCTCGAGGGGCGTGCGTTTAATACGACGGTCGCCTGGGCGCTCGTTTTACTACACGGAGGCGGGGATAGCCATTTAAATTGTACAGTGGCGTGCTAAGGCCGTACGCTCAGCGTATTATGTGCGAAAATTCGTACGGCCGACGGTAGTACCCAGTGTAGGGTATAGCCGCCGTAAGCAGGTACTTTACTATGGGAGTGTTAGGGGCGTGCATGTTTATTCGCACGGTCGAACGTACGCATTCACCCGCGAAAATTCGTAGCTCTGGATCAGGCCCATTGTCTCTTAATTAGGCTTTTAAAATTTGAAAAATAGGGACAAATACAACATGATTTGTATCTGTGAATTAAAAAAAGCCCTCACCTAGGACAAAAAATATCTGTCCCTTTTAAGAAAAACCAGTGACCTCACAGTCATACTTCACCCTTCCGGACAGTAGCTCACCCTCCCTATCTATCCACTGGTGAGAGGTCTAATTTGATAAGGACAAGGATTTTGCTCATTGAGATCCCTTGGTCCACTTCAGAGTACATCCCTGTAGGAAATATCCTGATACGTGCTTTTGTCAAAGAGTAATGACCAATGAGATCGTAGCACATAAACCGTAACAAAAGCTGTGTGGCTTCTAATCCTAGCAATTAGAGAAGCTCCGTTTTTGGGGGATCTAGGCTACTGTGTTTATCCTGGTACCCACTGCCACCGAACATGAATCAGTGCAGTGATTAAATGTTCTCTCTATATAAATCCTAGATATTTGTCAGAGTGCACATTTTTCCTCCCAGTCTGAGAGCAATGGGTATGAGAATGTATAGTTTGATGTAATAATTTATGAGCTATACCAATTCATAATAATGTCCCTAATTATTTGATCCTTATGCCTAGATATAACTGAGGAACACTGAAAACATCTATTTGTAAGGTGGGTACTAAAGTAGAGCCCACAGGAAGTCTTTATATGTTTGCTTACTTAAGCTGTATACACACCTGAACTAAATGGGCCGATGATATGATTCTAGACCATTTGGAATTGTATCGCCACTGGAATTGATGGAACCACCTCTAGGTCACTCCCTGACGCGTTTCGGGCGGGAGTCCTTTCGCACAGCGATATGGAGGCGATTGGTCTGGCAGTTGCTTTTATTGCCAGCGCTCCTTATCCTTTTACATTTTTCTGTCATTTCCCTTTTGGAGGTTTTTTAGGACCCTCCTATAGAGTGATAAGCTACTGCTTTCAAGGTGTGCTCACACCGTTAGTACCTAAAACCTTTTTATCTCTGTGCCTTACATTTAGGCACATAGAGATAAAGTGATATACCTATCATAAACCTAATAAAAAAAAAAATATTCTAACAGTTTGGGGATGGAGTTGCCGGAATGAAATGGCTCTTTTAGAAACCGAGACAGCTGAAGGCTAATTTTTGTCTGTCTCTCTTTCGAAAAACAGCCATTTTCAATTTTTTGGGAAGCCGTTGCACCAACCAACTAGAGAGGTGAGTAATACTCTGGGGACTTTTAGGGTTAGGCTCTGTTGAAAAAAGGGTTAGGGCCATGGAAGACGATGGTTAGGGTTAGGATAAAGAGGGGTTAGGGTAGTGGAAGGGGAGGGTTAGGATAAGGGTTAGAGTAGATAAACACTTACCATTCGGCGCGTAAGCTTTCGCTCCTGAGAACATCGATTTGCTTCTTACGGCAGAAGTAATCGCTTTCCTAACCTATCCTCCATTCAGTGGTATTTAGTGGCCCTTTCGAAAAAATCTGAATGGTACATGTGCAGACTTCACCGAGCGGCATCAGTGTGCTATAATATAGGACATGTTCTGCGCAAAGAAGTTTAAATTTTTGAAATACAGACAACCAAAAGCTCATTATTTGGCTGTATCTATTTTGAAAATATTAGTAATTAGAAAGTTTTACGAATGAATGAGTGTCTGATTCATTATTTCCGACTCACCGCAGACCCGTCACACGGCTGCACCGGACCAGACTGGTGAGTGTACCAGGGGAGTCTATGGCGTGTCTTAAGCAGGGTACACACTGGGGCTTTTCAGTAGATAATCTTTCCAGTCACACAGTCAAGACCCATTTCACAAGATATATTACCAATGTGTACTGTCTAAAGATTTCCTGATAGACACAGTACACGCTTGCAAAAAGCAAAAGATATCTTTCCATCTTTGATCTGGCATATTAGGATATCCAAAAAGACCATTTAAAAAAAATGTGAGTATCTTTGGACAGTACACACTGGTAAGATATCTAGTGAAATGGTCTTTTGATTGTGTGATTGGAAAGATTCTTTCAAAAAGAGCCCCAGTACTTTGGGTTAGGCTGCAGGGAAGGGAGTGTTCGGGTCAGGCTGCGGGGAGGAGAGGATTAGGGTAATGGAAGAAGAGGGTTAGGGTAAGGATTAGGATAAGGGTTGGATAAATACTTGCCATTTGCCGCTGCTTCATCCTGGGCATGATTGATTGCTTCTCCTTGCGAGCCAGGAGCAATCGATTCGAGAGCCAGTTCCAAACTGGCTGGTATAAATTGGTGCTTTCGAAAAAGGTCAGTTTTAACCGCAGATCCACACCCCCATAATATAGACAGTATCTGGCAGTGTCAAGGGTTAAGCAGACTGAGCAATGTGCTGCTGACATTTTTTTTTTCTTTCTAGGGGCCTTTCTGTAGGTTATAGATGAAATGTTTCTTGCCTAGGAATCTCTGGGTATTTCTTAGTATTCTAGTTTAGGATGCTTGTTTCAGGTCAACATCAACGGGATGGTCACATATAGACTAGATTTATGCCTTGAAATATAGCCCATGAAGTTTCTCAAGAAAGCAGGGTCCACTGAAGGCTTTTTGAGGGTAATTTAGCCCACAAGAGGTCATTTTGGAAAGCTGTAATCTATTCTATTCACTTTGCAGTAAGCATTCTACTATTTGACTCACAGACCAGAAAACACAGATATATCCTTTCAAAGGCGATAAAAACAAGCTTTTGAAATTCTTGTCACTGAACAGACAACTTATTGTTGTGATGAGTCCTTACTGGAATCAGGCAACTAATTGTAAATGTAAAGTATGATGGCAGCAGGAGAGAGGGCCAAATGGGAATATTGTCTAAAAGAAGCAGCATAAGAACTATGCAGATGCTTTACCAAACACTTAAAAACAAAAAAAAACCACAAACATATCATTCAGAGTCTTGTCTGATAAATGCATAAAAGTTTGACTTGTGCTACTTGCTGGACAAACACATTTTGCTTTTTTCTGTTGGTTTGTGCATACAAAGGAAGGACCCTACCCTAAAATTTTAGCATTATCCCCACATAAAATAGGGGGACAATAAAAATCTGAATAGGGCGTAAGGGCTGAACCACGCTCTTAGTGCTCTATTTAAACCTCTCACCCCGCTGTCACAAAGATTTTGGAAGGAGAACCCTTTCTAATATTTTAATTCAGTTAAAATAAGTAAAAACTGCTGTTTTTAAGAGATAATTAACAAATCCTATTGAGTGACACTTAACTACAATTATTGTAAGGTGTTTTCTCCTAAAAAGTTGATATAGGTTAATTGTTGACTTCCTTTTTCACACGTTTAATACATTTTTAAATTATTTAATAATCTGTCAAACATGATGATTTCTATGCCAAAGATGGATTTTCTTCTGTCATTTATCCTAATTACTTTCATATGCCTCAAGTTTAAGGAATGTTTAAATGCTTCTGACTTAACCTTTCCTGTTAAAGGTCTGCTGTTCAACCTATGTAAAAACCCTTCTCTTCATCTACATATGGTTTCTCTTTGTTTTTCTCATGGTGTTGACCTAAGCGTAAAGTCTTGTTTTCCATAACATTTTCAAACAGTTTCAGGAAAATCCCCACCGCCATCAAATGCTGCCTTTCCCAAAATATTCCGGTTTTGAATGCATGCGTATGTTGATTAAAAGCTTCTCCAGTAGGAAGCATAGGTTCTATTTGAGTTTTGTATTTAGTTTGGGAAGCTGCAATCAGGAAATTGATGTTTTCCTGTCATTATTGGCCAATACCCTTGCATTTCTTCAATTTGCTTGAAGTGAAAGAAAACGGTACAATAAAAGTTTTTTAAATGGCTCCTATTGTGGATAACGATAACCGTAATCTACATTGTAGCTTTGCCTAGTAGGGTCAATTGCAACATGTTTTTCTTTTCTGTTTTATTATGACTTTAAAAGGTTTTCAAAACCATATGTCTTTTAGACCGCATATACACAATCTACGTAACAAAACGATACATAGATTACGTAAAATAGTTACTTTGCATGCATAGTAGCGATTATCGGTAAATTAAGGACGTATGTGCAATACGTCCGGTGTTGTGAATCCGGGCCACAGACTTTCTACAGCCAGGCCTACTTTTGTGGAAATTGCATTAGTATGGAAATCACGATGAATATGTAGAGAGAGGGAACACCTATACTGTTAAGTGTCTAAGAAGGAACACCCACCAGCAAACTTAACCCAGCGCCTCTCCTGGAAGAGTCATTGATCTGTTTGGATGGATTTGACTGCATGCTAATGTTGGTTGTTCTGTATTGTATCATAGTAAACAAAGTAATGGCATAGGACTAGATTCACAACCCCGTAATTTTTAACATACGTGCCTCTTTAAAGACCGCATAGACGCAATCTACATAATGAAGTGCTACATAGATAGTGTAAAATAGTTACTATTTATGTTAAAAATTACGGGGTTGTGAATCTGACCCATAAACAGTAACATTTATAGTGTATTCACAGGCTCCTCTTCTGTGTTTTCTACTCTGAATTAGCAGCTAACAAGGAGCATGTTTCTTAAATGACTTCTATTTTCAGCCTTAAGAAATGTTATCTGCGATCATTATGAACCACATTTGAATTCAAATTTTTGGATGTTCATTAAATGTCAAATGGCTGATAACTACGCTATGGGCTTACACTATAGGTCATACCCTTAAACACAGTGATTTCCTACAGGTGGCCCTTGGAGCCATCAACTTTAGGGTACACACTATAGAATTATCAGCCTGATCAGCCAATAACATCTAAATAGACTGGTTGTGTGTATACTTGACCAATTTGTTGGAATGTAAACAAAATGCCCCAGAAACACACTTGTCCAATAACCGGATCAAATATACTGCTTAAATCATTTGCCCCCCAATCCCCCCCTTATGATGATTCCAGTAGGTTGGAGCAGACCAGCTGGACTGATTATCAGGCTTTGTGTACACTATTTGCAATTGCTGCTAGGTACACTTTCCTGCTGGGTACACTTTCATAATTTCCCCATCTCTCAACAAAATGATCCGATAGCTAGGAAATGGCTTAAGTGTATGCACAGCCCAACTCTTTTCTGAGCAGGTTTCAGATAGGTTTTTTTTGTATAACTATTGTTTACTGTTTTTTTCCATCTATGAAATATGGTGGTGGTGTTGATTCATGTGTGCTGCCAATAGTATAGGGTCATAGCATGTTGTTGGTAATAGAGGAAAGCAGAGTTTAGCATGACTGGAATTTTTGCTTTCCAGGCTAATTGATACTTTCTTGATGTTTTCTCCTTGCTCAACATTAACATATGTGCTGAAAGCTTGGGTCCTAATATTCAGGAATGCATGAATGAATTAGGCAAATAATGTACGCTTTTAGACCAGAAAAGACTGACCTATTAACTCTTTCATGACAAGTCTCACATCAAGCGAACATACTTTCTGTAGATCAAGCAGTAGCTTGTTAATTCAAGACAATTATTATAGCACAGTGAGTGTTCAAACATTAATTTCCCCATGATTACCAATAATATAGAGTTCTTCTTTGTAGATAGACATAACCACAGTAGCTTGAAAATAGTTTTTTTTATTTTTAAAGAGGCTAAACAAATTTTTAATTTACAGTTGTAAAATATTTCAATATAACATACTTTGGCTGCTAAAAGCAAAAAAGTAAAAATCAAAGTAAAAGTCCCCTGGGGGCTTCCCAATCGTACTTCCTCATCTTATAAAGTGGTTTTCCTGGGTGCAATAGTACCTTAGGATCCACTCACTTTGGCTAATGACCTGCTACTTCTGGTGTATCTCTGTTGACTTACCAGGTTTTGTGCTGGTTCTATTTTATCCCAACTATCTTAACTTTTGTTATTGTTTTGTTTCACCCTTTCTTGTAAACTGTATATTGTAATGTTTACCACATTGTTGAAATTGCTTCAATAAAAATGTTGCATATGTGTACCAAATCCCTTAAAAAGAAGTTATATTTTAAATATAGCGCATAGAATTTCTACAAACCTCTGTTGGAGTATTTGATAAACATTGGATTTTTTTTCTTTAACTTTAGTTTGAGAGCAGACTTCGTATACATAAACATGTTTAGAAAACAAACAAAGTCTACTAGCAATTTCTTTATCGCAACAGAATAATAGTAAAATGACAATAGTGGGGTAACATAGCTATGGGAGGGGGGAGGCGGCTCACTACCAGAGGGAAAGCTAAAAGGACTGGAGACAAATTGAAAAGGAATACAAGGGGTCGGCTACAAGGCGGAATAGGAACCAAATGACTCGTGCAGGTTCCCGTTACGGCAGGGGATGTTTGCTGAGTGAACCACTGAGACCTCGCTTTGTAAAAGGCTTTACTTCTCAGGTAAGCGGTCATCTTTTCCATGTATATGATATCGGGGAACACAGGGAGGGAGGAGCTTGCTGCTTCCAGGCCTTAGCAATAATGAACTTGGCCACAGGTAATATATGAGCTACTAGGTTGCGAGATGAAGCATCTATGGACACTCAAACTTTGGCTTCTTAAGCCAAATGACCTACTACGCAATCTACGTAGCAGTTAGGTAGTTTAGTTTAGTTAGAGGCAGCCTAATGCCACCTCGAGGAGTGTTCCATTAGAAGTGGGAGGGTGGAGGGATTTATATTATCCAGGGGGGAGGCGGGAAGAGGCATTGTCTGTGTGTAGTTTCCTTCTTAAGAAGGAAACTACGTACGGTAAGATAAGGAAGCCCTATGGCACTCTTAAGTGCCATATGGTACCTAAAAACAGGGGACAGGTTAGGGGCAGGACGGGTGAGTTAGGTGCGGATCTGTCCGCATCTACCTAAACCGTCCTGCCTCTACCCTGTCCCCTGTTTTTAGGTACCATATGGCTCTGTCCGCATCTTACTCGCTCAAGCGTGTTTCAAGTCTTATGTCAGCTAGTGGATAGCAGAGGCGAAAAACCCAGGACTTCTTGGGAAAGGGGGAGGGTAGAAGGGTGGCTAGAAGAGTATGCACCATGTGGGTAAGTCCACCATATGTGGAGGAATGTCTCTGTGTGTCCGTGCCAGCACCGAGAGGACGCTGTCCCTTCTGCGGTGAGATACCAGCGATAGTATATTTTGTATACATTCTCTTTGATCCTAGTGCAGATGGAGGATTTGCTGATTTTCTGTCAGCTATCCTCCCAGGGCTCATCTTCAATAGGACATCCCTCGACCAAGTGGGGCTGTCAAGCAAAGGTTTTCAAAAGTTGAGGGGGACAAGAGACAGGCCGCTTGGGGTGAAATTTAACAGATAATGTCTTATCTGGAAATAGTAGAACGGGTTTGGGCTGAGAGCAAGGAACTTCTGTTGAATTGCGGAGAAGGTAAGCCAGTTGTTCCCCTCTCTGAGATCAGGAATATCTTGAACTCCAAGACGCCTCCACTGGAGGGAGAAACTTGTAGATTGTCCTGGAGGGAATGTGGGAATGTCCCATAAAGGGAGCAGGGGAGAGACCAGGGGAGGAGAAGCTAGCTGTGGTGTGCGTGTGTCTCATATTGTGGCTGTAAAAGCATTGGCAGGCATCAAGAGTATAGCAGTGGGAGACACCAGAGGGAGGATAGGGACTAGGGGGCTGATTCTGAACTAAGGCCACCGCCATAGTTACAGCGGCCATATGCGTAAGATCGGCAGTTTTGCTGATCTGCGCATGCTCCGAGCATATGTTGCCCGGCGTAGTTAGGGAAACCCGTTCCTTAGGATCGGGCATCCCTAACTATTGTGTAGTTACTGTTGAGGGGCGTTCCTCGCCGTAACTACACAACAGTTACGAAAGGAAGGCGGGGAGAGGTAAGGAAAAGAGGACGGGAGGGCGAGTTTGGGCAGTCACGCTCCTGTGGCTGGCGTAATTTCACACTGTTATGCTGGCTGAAGTTAGGGTAGCCTTCAGCCAGCGTAACAGAGTGTAATTACGCCGGCCACAGGGGGAGTGCTTGCCGATATGCTGTGCTTTAGTACGCACAGCACATCGGTCTAAGTCTGGATCAGGCCCTAGATCCGCAATTCGGATGCCTCAGTGTCTACCCAGGCTAGTCTACCAGGAGGGGCAAAAGAAGCCACTATGTGACTTAGGGGAGAGGCCTGGTAGTACAGCTTAATGTCAGAAAACCCCGGCCTCCATGTGTTGTGGTTTTTTAAGTAGAGCCAAACTGGTTCGTGGGGCACGCTGGATTGTTACAAGGGTGGCGGGGGGACCCTCACTGGATGTGAGAGAAATATAACAATTAGGGGAAATTATTCATTTTGACCGCAATGATCCTGCCCAGCCTTGAACGCTGCCATTTAAACTGGAAATTAGAGGTCAGGTACTGGTTTTCTAGAGGGGAGTTGTTCAGGAGGAGTCCTAATTTAGAAAAAATTATTTTATAGCCTGAAACTTGTCTGTATTGTTTTAAGATATGGAATAGATTGGGCAAGGTGATTAGTGGGTTTGTTAGGGTGAAAATGACATCGTCAACGAAGAGTGACAATTTATATTCCTTTCGGCCGAATCGGACGCCCAATACATCCAGAGAATCTCTTATGGCAGCTGCCAGGGGCTCTATGACTAGGGCGAAGATTAATGGGGAGAGAGAACAGCCCTGCCGGGTGCTGTTACCAATATGAACTGGTGCTGAAGGAGAACCATTTATCATGATCTTTGCTGAAGGGCAGGTATAGAGCGAGTGAACTCCAGTTAAGAAGGGACTCCCAAGGCCAAATTTATGTAATGTTTGGTGTAGAAAGTCCCAGGAAATTCTGTTGAATGCTTTCTCTGCATCAAGGGACAGCATTACCATGGGGGTCCCTACTTTTTTAGCTATATGGATTAGACTAATAGCCTGAGTATGGTCTCTAGCTTGCCTACCAGGGTTAAAGCCCACCTAGTCGCATTGAATCAGGTAGGAAGAACAGCATTCAGTCTGGTGTTCAGGATCTTAGCATACAACTTAACATCTAAGTTGAGTAGGGATATCGGCCTGTAGTTCGCGCAGCTTTGGGGGTCTTTACCCTCTTTAGCGATATCAATGATTTTCGCCTCCAACGAAAGAGAGCTGCAGCCAGGGCAGCAATAAACATAAGGTGGAGGTGGGGTAGTAAGAGGGGGGCAAAGGGCTTGTAGTAAGCTGCAAAGAAACCGTCTGGGCCTGGGGATTTACCAGTTTTATGTGATTTAATTGTCTCTGTAATCTTTTCCAGGGAGATCTCATTTAAGCAGATGGCAAGATCAGGGTGCAGGTTAGCTTGCATAAGTAACTCTTGTATTAGATCAGAACGAGGGAGGGTTAGCATAACATTGCAGGCGGAAATTTTAGATCTCAGTTTGAATGCCAATAGTTGGTCTGCCTTATCTCCCTTTTCGTAGAAGGATTGATTGAGCCATCTTAGTACCGCTTGGGTAGTATAAAGTTGATTAAGCTCCCCACGGAGTGTTACAGGACGGTCTAAGAGGGCAGTATCCTGGGAGTTTTTTTGAGAAGTCTCTAATGCTACAAGCACATCAGTGAGTATATGATTGTAGCAAGATGTTCGCCCTTATTTCTGACCACAATAGCAATGAGATGGCCTCTCATGACTGCCTTGTGAGTGTTCCATAAGGTTGTTGGTGCAATAGTTAGGTCTGAGTTTAATAGGAGGTACTCTTAGAGAGCAGTGAAGATAAGAGTAATGCTGAGGATCACGGAGTAGTGACTCATTGATACACCAGGTGGTTGGGGGGGGACGGGGTTTGTGACATTACGCTAGTAAAGTCAGCTGCCACTGGAGCATGGTCCAACCAAGTACGGGGAAAATGTGAGCATTAAAAAGTTGTAGAGTGAGATCATGGCTGAGCAGCATCATGTAAATTTGAGAGAGATGGTCCCGCACCCTCCAGGAATTGTAGAGATGATGACTCCTCATGAAATCATACAGCGCCCTGGAGTTGGGTCTGGGTGGCCTGTTGGTGAGGGTGACTTATGAAGAGAAGGGAAGAGGACCGAATGAAAGTCCCCAGCTAAGATTAGCTCCCCTACCCGCACCCGAGATAGCAGTGACCCCGGACGGCAGAAAAATTTCCGTTGGCCCGTGTTTGGAGCATAAATATTTGCTAGCATACATACAAGTATTATTGAGCGAGCCAACTAGAATGAGGTATCGACCACTGGCATTGCGGTGGACTGCATCTAGAGCAAATGTAATATGTATAATAAGCGAACCCTAAATTGTTTTTTCTGACTGTTGTCGCAAGTATGGAAAGTGAGTGGATATAGTCGGAAAGTGGGTCACTTGTATCAAAGTGATGTCTGCTTTGTGATCATGTAGGGAAGTAAACAGTTTAGTTCTTTTAAGGGAGGAGTTATGACACTTAACGGTGTATGATGTTATACGTAGGGCCATATTGGAGGTAAAGGTCTAGCGCTATTAAATATATGTAAGGGGTTAAAGTGTTACGTGGTCGGGGCAGGTAATTACCAGTCTGTAGGTGAAGGCAAAAGGAGGACGGTGACCTTGGGAAAGGAGGAGAGGAGGGGAAATGGACATTTGGCAGGAAGATGAACGACATTCCTGTCTTAAATGCTGGCAAAGGGAAAATGGGAAGGCTCGACTGAGATGCCAAAAAATGGCTAGCAAAGAGCCCTGGGGCTCAATGGGGTTGTGGGGTCCAGATGGATCTAAAGCACGTGCAGGTTAAGTGGCAGAAAAAAAGGGGATAGGGGGGAGTGGTCAGTTGAAAAGGAGGATTTTTATCCTGTTAGAAAACCTAGGGAGCCACAAGTTTTATATGTGACAAAATCCAGCTCCAACTAAAAGAGGGGGGTTGCACACATGAAGGAAAATGCAAAACAATTTAGAAGTAACATTGTAAGTGTCAAGAAGCAATTCTAACAATTAATTGTGTCTGCAGAGAAATTTTAGAAGCAAAACATCTGCTTTAAACATATTTAACGTAACTACCTTTAACTAACTTTAATGTAACTTACTTAAGTAAACAATTAACTAGCGTAAACTTGAAAAAGAGAAGAAAAAAGTCGATGGTCTTTCTCGGGTAGAGGAAAAGAAAAAAGGCCATGAGGCGTTGGCTCCTAAAAGGGCAGGCTCACAGAGGAGAGGTAGGGATGGTTAGGCTAGAATCATACCACTTGATTAATACCCTCCCCCAAACATGCATGACTGTGGGTTTACATCTAAAGAGTTGTAGTGTTAGTGTCGCAGAAATATTATGGGAGGGGCTATGCAGGAGGGATGGGGAGAATGGAGCTTTCTCTAGCAGGGTGAGAGCATCAGGTGAACTTATGATCTGGGGATACACTATAAGGCTGCTGGGGAGACCTGACAGGGGCAGAGCAGTGTTGCAGCTTTGAGAGGGGGATGACCTGAACTCACTGTAGCACTTCAGTGGTGAAAGTTTCAACAGGATCGATCCAAAGGAGGGGGGGGATTTGGGCTCCCTCCTCCATTCAGAGAGGTGCTTCTGTGGCTATTCTGTCCTCCAGCCCCAGTTACTGCTGCGCACCTCCAGATTACCAGCGTAGAGAAGGAGGTTCCTGGCCGCGGAGAGAGAACCCGATGGTTACTACCGGGGAAAGGAGGAAGTGAGACGTTGGGGCTCCGCAAGGCCCGTTTGCAGTGAGGTCTCGCGCATCGTTTGGCTCCAAAGCCTTGGGACAAAAGCCTAGGATGACTGAGGGGAAGGAACAGAGCGTTGGAACTCCAAGAAAGGGCAATGGTTGCAGTGAACAGGGCTATTTAACCCTGTGAAGAGCTGGAATACATCTGCATGGCTCAGCTAGTAAGCCACTACCCAACATTGGGATTAAGTAACCAGTTTTGGGTTCCTTACCCCACATTTTTAACCGACCCTAGGCTTGTTACCCTAGGAATGAGCATTGTGGAATCCCACACCAATATCCCAATCAACCTCAGGCCTTTTAGCACTAGATCTGCTTCCTCTGAGCATGGTGACACTTGGAGAGGCAAAAAAGTGCCACCATGCCCTGACTCTACCTGCTGTCATTTGTAGTTCTATAATGAACTAGAGATGATCAGTTCAGGACATCTTGACATCTTAATTTACCATAGTTCAGGCATAGGCAGTTTTAGCCTTTTCATATGTAAAATTACAAGAATCCAATAATGCTCCAACAGCATAAGCAGAGCTGATACCTGCCAATGCATTACAGGAAGTGTAGTTTTACAACACTTGAAGTGCCAAAAGTTGGCATTGTCTGCAAATGTTTTTCTCACTCATTCCAATGAAATACTGAACACTGAGCTTTTACTAACGATTTGGGTAAAAAACAACAACAAACATCTTTTATATAAAGAGACGCAGTTCCCATATAACTGACTGTTATGCAAGCTACCAACCATTAAATCTGATGGGTATTGCTAAATGAATGGGGAAAAGTTGAGATTGAAATTTGGTGGGTTTTTATAAAAATCATTAATCGTCTTTGGATTTCCATCAAGTTTTGTGCAAAACACAGCTCATTAAATCTGTGTACACACTAGAAGTGTACTAACAATACCTTGATTTAACTTACGGTGCAAAGGGACGTTTAGGGAAATGAGATACCCGTACACACTGTCACAATGTGCCGCTGGATATATCTCTTAAGTGTTCCCATAATCCACAGCTGCACCTGTTCTAAAAATCAAATCCAATAATGTGATGCCGTTTCAGACAATTCTGCATCATCGTTGAACAGCACACACTAGTAGGATAATGGTTATTGTGTGATTGGAACAATAATTATCAGATAAACTTACAGTGTTTGCCCTGCTTAAATCTCACAATTTACTTTTGTAAAACTTAAAATAAATAAACCCTGACAAGTCTATAGTTCTATTGGACTCATTATTTTCAACTACCCTTGTGTGCCTTTGGTGATTTTAAATTTATGTGGTCAGATAACTTATGTGTATGCTAAGTTGGTAAACCATCCTCTTGTTAATTTTTCAGATGGATTGTTGGCTGTGTAGGCTAATTTAAGCAGTTTATGGAGATTAAATATACCATATAATACAGGATATTCTAGTTTCATGGGTGTTTTTTTTGTTTGTTTGACTACATATTGCTTATTTTATGCTTTACTGGTGGTATGCAGTGGGATTGACCTCAGATTATATGGGAACTTGTTACCTCATATTTAGTATAGCTGTTTTGTGTAGCTCATTTCTGTGCTTTACTTAATGATTATGGGATAGATGATAGCCTTTAGAGTTTGGACTTGCTATGCACAGGCCTCCTCTTTATTCAAGTAAAGTCTGTTCTGCACAACACAGTACAGAGATGACAACGGCGCTTATTACTGAAGTGAAGGATAGAGGTTGAATAGAACAATACCAGGCCTTGTCATTGTAATTAGACACAAAAGACTGTATTTTCATTCTGCAAGCTGCTATGAATAGAGGTCTTATGGTTGACAAATTCATCTGAGTTTACAGTTATATATTTATACCCTCTTTTTATTAGAAATAGTATGTGCAATGTATATTGGAGATAAAAACCTTTCAGTGATCAAGTGCATTTATATATTGTCTACTACTAGGTCAATTATACTTATACTTAAAAAAATATGAACTTGTTCTAATTAGTATTCTATTGTTGCTTCCTCTGCTACTACATACATCTGCTTACAGAAACTTCTTCTGTCACCCATTAAACTGTCTGCCAAAACAGTGTGCTATATGTATATATTTGCATTTACCTTCAGCATGGGAATATATTAACTGTTTAAATTACTGTAAACACTGACAAGCAATTAACTTGTTAATCGGATCACAGTAATATTAATCTGTGCTTTCTGTTTCTATTTTCTCTTGATGGCTCAAAAAATTCCAAACCATTTAAGGTTTTTTTTCATCTTCAGTCTAGAACTATGGGAGAAAAGTAAATTTCCTGAGGAAATCCTGAACTGGGCGAGTAAAACTATATATTCCTTTATTACGTACAACGTTTTTTACTGAAGAAATGACCGGAAACCATGTTTTTATGCCAAGACCTGTGATGCAGAATGATTTTAGCCATCAGTAATTTGTCATTTCCCAACCTATTTAAAGTCTGAAATGGAGGAACTAATGGGGGGCTAGGTAAGGGCTCGTTATATATTTAGTTTATCAAAAGGATCAACAAAATGATTTATAAAAGACTTCTCAAACTGACAGGTATTAATATTTACTAACCCACTAATCCTCAGACTTCTGACACTGATAGAACTTGATCATTTGTGGTTACTTAAGTTTGTTTTATAATATCTGTTTAGAATCCTATATATTAAGCCAAAAAGATAAAATAAACCTGAGGGA
>WWET01000837.1:244206-261729 GCA_011038615.1 Limnodynastes dumerilii
GGGAAAGAGCACATTCAGAAAACCAGGTAAAATGTTTTTAATTAAAATTAGTTACACTGAGGCAGTGTGCCAAAGTTGACTATTATTTTATAGCCTGTAGATAGCTTAAGAAATGCCTTTTATGCATCTCATATCATTATGATAAAGTTGAAAATGTTAAGTGTCCATTTAAGCAATCAGGTGTGTTCAATAAATAATGATTTTCTGTGTGGCTTCCGGTGTTTTGTAACTAGTGCGCAAATACTATGGTTTCCCACAATCTGGTTATGCAGTTTTCTATAGTACAACCCTAAACCACTTACGACTGCTGTGGGTTTCTTGCCTTTATCCTGGTTGCACATATGCCACAGTGTGCCCAGGGACTGGATGGCAAATTTTAGCCTGGGGGGGGGGCGCAAGCCCACAGCAGTGACCCATAACTAACTGACCTTCTCAAAGAGAGCTTTTTAGTAAACAAGGAACAAAAAGAGGTCCGGCGCTCCAAACATACATTAAATAACACTATGTGTCAGCACATAAATAAAAAGGAGGTTTAGTTCACAATATAGCTATATTGTGTTAAGCTCACCTGCCCAGCGTCAAGGCACCTCCTGTAGGTGAGTCCCTATCCATTTGCTATATGTGTACACAGGAGGTCTCTGTGGCCATTTCTTTTGCTACTGTTTAGTTTCATTATATTACACTGGTAGCAATAAAATATTCAGTTTCTGAGCAAGAAATCCTGATTACTTAAAGTTAAACTTATTAGTGGGGTCACATGGGCTACTACATACATACACACACACACACACACACACACACACACACCATCATCATCATCATTCCAAATAATAATGTTGATTTTGCTTTGCATACGTTATTTACATTGTGTGCCCAAATTTGATATATTTCCATCCTCATTCAATCCAGCTCTACCACACAGTTACCTCTTAAGAGTATTTTTATTTTAAATATTTTTATCTTTACTGAAGTCAAAGTAAAGCCATGTACACAATAAAGAAACTTTCCACTATATGATTTTTTGTTAAGATTTTCTAAACGACTTTCAGTCCCAGTGTGAATGCTGATTCATTAATACACACTATAAACAATACTAGCAGCTGTGTGGGTTTTGTAATCTTCTGTATTGCAGACACGGTTTGATTGATAAATTGGTTAATTTTAGAAGATGGTTCAAATGCTGTTTTGTATTTTGCAACAATCAGGCAGGATCGTTGCAAAGTACACACCTAAACAACAATTCCAAACACTTGTTTATCGTGTAACCGGAACAATAATCGCTATAAAAAAAATAAAATTTTAATGAAAAAAAAAAAAAAGGGTGTACACAGCTTAATACCTCTTTATACAATATGAAATTTGAGATAATAGGATATATAAGTTGATGGTAAACATCTATCCTAACCCTGACAATCTAAAATACTAAAAAGTATATAGGGAATGTTCTCTTTACAAGATCAAAAGTTCAATAAGTAATGCCAGATGGCTCAAAATACTGTACTTGTATTTATATGAGACATTATGGTTATTACAATGCATAATGAATCCCCACTAGCAGTAGCATTTCATTAACTAAGATGTCTAGGGTCAATGCATGCACTGCATTCATTAATAGAGAGCCAGAGGGCACAAAACTACTGGGGAGGACATTAATCTCTATTAACAGATCCTAGGTCCATAATCTAACACATTATTTGTGGCAGTTGTCATACTGAATGCTGAGACATGGAGGTAATTGAAGGATATCAGGCGGGAAACGTCAAATGAAAGAACTTATTGTTTTAGACTGCAACAGTATGGAACCAGATTAAGACCCCCAGGAAACCATGGCTTAGATGTTAGTGGAGCCTGCATGTGTTTAAATCCATACACAAGGTCAATTTACCCATTGATAAAAAGGTATTAAATAGAACGGTTACCTAATTTAAAGTCAAAATAAATATAAATGATCGATGCAGAGTTTGAAAATAATAAGAAAACAGGTGGAACTTTACACCTGGCAATACAATTGGAATTTCAGGGGTGATCCAAATATTTTTTTCTTTGGATGCAGGGAGAATTCTTTTCTTCTGCTTATCGCACACAGACACTGACCCCTACACTGTTATTTAGACTTGGGGCCAGATTTACTAAGCTGCGGGTTTGGAAAAGTGGAGATGTTGCCCATAGCAACCAGATTCTAGCTCTCATTTTCCTATTACATACTAGAAAATGTCAGCAAGATAAGTGGTTGCTATGGGCAACATCTCCACTTTTCCAAACCCGCAGCTTAGTAAATCTGGCCCCAAGCACTTTTCCAAACCCGCAGCTTAGTAAATCTGGCCCCAAGTCTAAATAACAGTGTAGGGGTCAGTGTCTGTGTGCGATAAGCAGAAGAAAAGAATTCTCCCTGCATCCAAAGAAAAAAATATTTGGATCACCCCTGAAATTCCAATTGTATTGCCAGGTGTAAAGTTCCACCTGTTTTCTTATTATTTTCAAACTCTGCATCGATCATTTATATTTATTTTGACTTTAAATTAGGTAACCGTTCTATTTAATACCTTTTTATCAATGGGTAAATTGACCTTGTGTATGGATTTAAACACATGCAGGCTCCACTAACATCTAAGCCATGGTTTCCTGGGGGTCTTAATCTGGTTCCATACTGTTGCAGTCTAAAACAATAAGTTCTTTCATTTGACGTTTCCCGCCTGATATCCTTCAATTACCTCCATGTCTCAGCATTCAGTATGACAACTGCCACAAATAATGTGTTAGATTATGGACCTAGGATCTGTTAATAGAGATTAATGTCCTCCCCAGTAGTTTTGTGCCCTCTGGCTCTCTATTAATGAATGCAGTGCATGCATTGACCCTAGACATCTTAGTTAATGAAATGCTACTGCTAGTGGGGATTCATTATGCATTGTAATAACCATAATGTCTCATATAAATACAAGTACAGTATTTTGAGCCATCTGGCATTACTTATTGAACTTTTGATCTTGTAAAGAGAACATTCCCTATATACTTTTTAGTATTTTAGATTGTCAGGGTTAGGATAGATGTTTACCATCAACTTATATATCCTATTATCTCAAATTTCATATTGTATAAAGAGGTATTAAGCTGTGTACACCCTTTTTTTTTTTTTTTCATTAAAATTTTATTTTTTTTATAGCGATTATTGTTCCGGTTACACGATAAACAAGTGTTTGGAATTGTTGTTTAGGTGTGTACTTTGCAACGATCCTGCCTGATTGTTGCAAAATACAAAACAGCATTTGAACCATCTTCTAAAATTAACCAATTTATCAATCAAACCGTGTCTGCAATACAGAAGATTACAAAACCCACACAGCTGCTAGTATTGTTTATAGTGTGTATTAATGAATCAGCATTCACACTGGGACTGAAAGTCGTTTAGAAAATCTTAACAAAAAATCATATAGTGGAAAGTTTCTTTATTGTGTACATGGCTTTACTTTGACTTCAGTAAAGATAAAAATATTTAAAATAAAAATACTCTTAAGAGGTAACTGTGTGGTAGAGCTGGATTGAATGAGGATGGAAATATATCAAATTTGGGCACACAATGTAAATAACGTATGCAAAGCAAAATCAACATTATTATTTGGAATGATGATGATGATGGTGTGTGTGTGTGTGTGTGTGTGTGTGTGTGTATGTATGTAGTAGCCCATGTGACCCCACTAATAAGTTTAACTTTAAGTAATCAGGATTTCTTGCTCAGAAACTGAATATTTTATTGCTACCAGTGTAATATATCTTAATGGAGGCAGTAAAATATGGCTATTCAGTGATCTTTTACTATAAAATACAGGGCCCTATAATGTTAATGTCATTTAACTTAACCACTACTAAATGTACAACTTGTTAGCTAAGGCTATGTCCGTATTATGTATTGTCAGCATTATATAACATAGTCTGTCATAACTGGAAATCAACAAGTCCATTTCTCAAATAAAACTCAGGTGAGTAGGTCATGATGAAACTTACTCAGACATATTATCATACCAATCACTTGGGATAGACAGTCAGCATGCGTCTATAGAGCTATAACTGCTAATAATAAAACTAGCTATTACCTGTCATCACATTAAAATCATTCTGTGATTAGATGTTCACTTGTTAACATGTAAATTCCTAAACAGAAACTCCTCCCAAACTGAATACACTTTTAGAGGCTAATCCACAAATAATCTGTTTGAAATAATTTTGGTGACAGGACTTCAGTGAACAAGGTGAGCAGCATGTTGATCATTTGTTTTTTATTTTTAAACTTCTTAAACTGTACGTGACTTGCTTTTGGTGTGGTTATTTTTTATTATTTATATGTTATTTAATCCACCTTTCTTATTGCATTGCTAGTGTGTACAAGTTAAGTTTGGCAATAGTAGTCTTCAAATGGGCAGATTTATCTCGACATGTCTTGTGGTACATCTAGATGCTTAAAGGGGCGATAAAATGCAAAGCAAGCAATTGCATGCACCTGCCAGTTATGATAACACTGGTAGAGAGGGTAGCAGAGGATGTAGCAAACATACTACCTCTTATTCTATAATGCTATTACTCTGCTGTTTAAAAGGGCATTAGCCCAGCCAAGGCTTAGAAAAATGGTCATTGCTATATTTTGCACTCCAAATGAAAAAATAAAAAAAGTATTATTGTATTAAAACCGATCATTTACAACAATTGATTTATTTTTTACAGTATATTTTATTGGTCATAATGAGAAAACAAATGGTAAAAACTGTGCGTCATATTGTTTGTCTTGGTACATTCAGTGTACTCATATAAGCAATGACATCTACACTAAGAACCTGATTCACACTTAAGAAGGCTTTAGGTTCTTAATTATACGCAACTAGTAACAAGGCCACTACCCTGAGACGCCCCCGGTTTTTAGCTTCTTAACCGACAAATGCCATAAAGCTACCTTATCTTTAGGTTCTTAGTTGTGTGCATTGGACGGCTAATTAAGAATGTTTCTGCCTAATCACGCCCAGATTTCCCCATTTAAATGCCTCCCATCACCTAATGTTCTTATTCTTAAATTTTCCCACATGCCCCTTCCCATTAAGTCACTAGGAATTTTGAAGAAATGGGTCCGTAATGGTGATTCAGAGCCATGCCGTTATTAATTCATATGTAGGTTGCATATATTGAGTTACTACGTTTGCGCAGTATCTCTCTGCTTAAATATACGCACCCAAAAATACTCAGATTATAAAGTGTGAATCAGGTCTAAATTAGCAACGGAAAAGAGGACAACGTTTCCAAAACGCTGATGAACTGTTATTTTTTTCTTTTTCTTCTATCTTCTTCTTTACTCAATCATGTAAGGTAAGGGGAAAAGGAAAAATAAAAGTACACCTTTTGGGGTCTATTTATAAAAATCAATTTAATGCGATAGTGCCAGTTTTGAAGTGAAAAGTGGCACACTTGAATAAAAGTGAAGCAGAGGAGTGTCTGTGTTGTAAAGTTTCCAGTGAAGCGCAGCTACCCTCATGCAGTAAGTCCCTCAACACACTGATGCCTGCTGTCTGCCAGCTGGTCAGAGGTGAGGGGGAGCGTCCCGGGAGAAAGTTAGGGTTGTCCAGAGAAGGGTGATAGGGAAAGGAAGAGTGGAGATGTTAAAGAAGTTTCTACAGTGGTCCCTGAGACGGCAGGTAAAGCGCATAACAGGGTGGGCGGAGATCGTGTGAGGTCGTTTGGATGGGGGGAGGCTATACAACGAGATCATCAAACTCTATTCCTGGAATTCCTATGTAAATGCACAAAGGTGCTAAATATGGCCTTTTCCTGTTTTGCAACGGGAAAGCATTTTCTAGGATTTTTAATTGATACAGTGCAATGAGAAGTCAGGTTGATCATCCCCCACAGGATAATTCAGTAATTGACCTATATACAGTATGCAAGTATGGCTACAAAATGATCATAATGCCCTGGAATAAGTCAACTGAATTTTGATTGCCTCATTTCCTGTTATGTGAGTAAATGGGTCAAGTTGGAAAAAAAAATAAACAACTGACCTCTTAAATTTTACCAGGCACCAGACATGGGTGACACAATGGTACATTCAGCTACTAAAGGACTGACCAGTGTGTGATCAGCTAAGGAGTCATTGGTGTTTCTTTGAAGAATTATTTGAAAGACATTGCCTGATATATTTCTGTATTATTTACGGTATACTTATAGTTTGATCATGTGAGGAATTCACAGCATTTTTTATTGACAATATATTTGTTGATTGTCTTGAAGTACCATGACTGTGAAACAAATATTCCACTGTAAGGGCAAAAAGTTGAAATATGCAAGGATTGTAGGAATGTAGAAAGGAAGTTGGGCCTCCGTTAACTTGGGCAAAAAAAAAAAAATTTTGTTTCGAAATTATTTTTTTAATTATGTGCATAAATCAAACCTCCAAGGACTCCATATTTGTCAACAAATAAATGTTGTGGCACGTGTTAAATTAAGTGATCATACTGTTTTATGCCAGGATGTCGGAGCACTAATAAATACATTAGAATCATGAATGTTGCCTTGTGAATTTCCGTGTAAGTCAGCGAATACATTACGTATTAAGAATGATTGTCTGCTTTGACTTCATCCCGTTATGTTTCCTAAATTGCAGCCAGTAGGTCTAAAGGGCTTTTCTGACTTTAACAAATTGTATAAATGTTTCACCCAAAAAAACAAAAACAGTACTGTCCTATTTATTAAAAGGCAAAAAATGTAAGTCATCCGGTTTTCTTTCACACTCCATATAAATACTGGGGAATGAGAGGATTTCGAACAAAAAAATAAAAACTCTAGTGTTTTTGGGGCTGTAGGGAATATAGATTGAATGTTCAACTAGGGTCGGTGGTGGTGTATATGTTGAATATTCTCTGTAAGGTTCTATGCATCTGGGTTCTAACACGTTAATTTTAACACATTCGGTGTTGTGAAGAACAATTGCTTTTAACAGGTGAAAATGCTTTAGGTCTTTCTTTACTCTGTAACACTGAGACAGCTTTCATCAACCTTAGCTAAGAGCAGAATTTCAATCAGATGCTGACCTATTCAGTTAAGGGAGCCATAGCTATTACAACGCCTACAATTACTAATGATTGCTGTCCTGTTTAAGATATTATTCACTGACAGTGGGGTAGATCCAGAACTACGTGTGTGCGTATGTATATTCGCGGAGCGTATTTTCGTACACGTAAGTTCGCTACACTCCCCACGGCACACCCCTTGCACGGACGTATTTTGTCAAAATACGCGACCCAAACCCTACCTTAACTTTTCCAAACGTAACAGCATACGTCCGCTAATGGATGTACTGACTACGCGAACGTACGCAGCTTAGAACGCCCATACTGTACACTTTAAATACCACCCCCGCCTACTTCACGTAAAACTCACGTATTGTTGACTAACGTAAATTTGTCACGCCCACACGTAAGTATTTACGTGAGACATACGTGAATTACCCATACGTTCTAAATTACGCTACGTGAATGTGCGTATTTTCTATGGTGCTCATGCGCAGTGCGTTCAAATCTGCGAATTTACGTCTCCGCCACACGTAAATTCGCGGAAATGCGTAGTTCTGGATCTGGCCCAGTGTGTGTGTGATGGGTGGAGAATATATGTACCGTGTTTCCCCACATATAAGACGCTCCCTTGTATAAGACGCACCCCATTTTTGGAGCCTAAATAAATAAAAAATAATTTTAAATGTATTTTTTTTTATTATTTTAAGCATTATTTAATTAAAAATGGGGTGCATCTTATACTCCGGCAGTTTTTAGGCTCTCTCCCATGCAGCTCGACTCTCTCCCCCGCGGTGCGCGCTGTACAATGACGTTGATGTGACCTTAGGTCACGCAACGTCTATGTGCAGTGCGCGATGCGAGGGAGAGAGTCTGAGTCACAGCTGTGGGGAGAGAGCCTGAAACTGCCGGAGGGACCGCTGGAGGGACAGAAAAGGTAAGTTCGTTATTACATCCCCTGCCCCTTATTTTTAGACCTATTTTTGTCTAAAAAAGGGTGCGTCTTATACATGGGGAATATATATAAATTGTGATTAGCTTAGGGGCGGGTATTCAAAATATTTTTAAACTTTTATTCCTGAGGAAAATCACAATATATTCTTCATTCTAAGGGCAAGATTTACTAAGCTGCGGGTTTGGAGACGTTGCCTATAGCAATCAATCAGATTTTAGCTCTCACTTTCCTATTACATACTCGAGAATGTCAGCTAGAATCTGATTGGTAGCTATGGGCAACAATTCCAATTTTGCAAACCCGCAGCTTAGTAAATCTGGCCCTAAGACTTCTGAGTGCCTCCTTCTTTTCAAGGTTTATTATGTTTGTTTGTTTGTTTTATTTATTAGCAGGTTTTTATATAGCGCCCACAGATTACTTGGTGCTTTAGAATTTTAACAATTAAAATAAACAAGTCTTGACAATAACAGACAGACTGGGTGGGTAAGAGGGCCCTGCTCACAAGCTTACACTCTATAGGACATTGGGTTTGTTACATAAGGGCAAGTGCTATATATCACACAGTGAACCAGCCAGGGTAAATGGTAAGTGTTCGGTGTACTGTATGATCCAGTAACACAGCAGTGTTAGTAACGGAGATGAGGTAATTTTAGATTAGAAAGAAAGAGTATGAGGGTTTGTTTTAATAGTGTAATAGAAAGGCAAGGTGGAAAGCAAAGTGGTTGTTAATATGGTAAATAAAGCTTAAGGTTAAAGAATTTGATAAGCTTGTCTGAAGAGGTGAGTTTTAAGAGAGCGCTTGAAAGTTTTGAGAGTATAGTCTTAATGGGCAAGGAAGGTTATACCAGAGAGTGGGTGCAGCCTGGGAGAAGTCCTGTAACCTTGAATCAGAGAATTATAGATCTTGTGGGATTATGAGACAAGTGTGGATATGTATGCAGGTGCCGTGTTTATGGCTTTATAGGTTAGTAAGAGGATTTTGTATTTGATTCTGTAGTAAACAGGAAACCAGTGTAAAGATTGACAGAGTGGACTAGCTCTATTTGAATGTTTTGCAAGTAAAATCAGTCTTGCTGCTGCATGCAATATTCAATAAATTTATTACTGGAGGCTATAAATATAGAGGAGAAACACAAGTTTGTAGGTACCATAAATGGTGGTAATGAAGCAATTGCTCATTAGTATTTTGTTACTATTAGATTTATAAGATAATACATAAATAGTATATATATTTGACGATGATGGGACGATGACGTTTCCCCAAAGCATACGTTAAAAATGAAAAATGAACGATGATTCGTATATATGGTTTGCTATGTACAGTTTTGATGGCTTTTTTTGCTAGAAATGTGATCGATTTTGACATTGAATAGACTCTGATGTGACAGTTATATTATTCCAGGAAGGGATTGCCAGGGCTGTGTGCTAAACTTTATGACCTTTGGAACCATTAACAGCTTTGTGAAGGCATAACTCTGGTGATAAGTGCTGCCTAGAGTATGGATAAGACACACGCCATATAATCAGGTGACATGTTAAGAAAATATGTGGACGTAACATTGCACTGCAGAGTCACATGCTTAGGGATGTATAGATTTGTACAGCGGATTTATAGGCTAATTGTTGGGGGAGTCTGTAAAATGCCTGTATCTTGGAGACACTTGGTTTTTCACTCAGGAAATTTATTTTGTATTACTGTTATGAGTTTACTTAAATTGACTTAGAAATGGCAGTTATAATTTACATTATCAAAGGATTGTGTTTTTGGCTGGCTTCATATAATTGCTATTCCCAGCTTCTCCTCAAATATTCTTTGTTGTGGGTTCCACTCATAATGATGTTACTTGGCAAACCTCTCCAATGTGAAGTGTGGTGTGTGGCTTTAGCTAGGATTCACTGAGTTTCTCCTTTGTTCACTAGGATGGTTCACTGGGGAACATTGATGACCTCGCAGAGCAGTACACTGATTACTACAACACCTGCTTCACCGACGTGTGCGAGAGGATGGAGGAACTGCGCAAGCGTCACGTCTCTCAGGATCTAGATGTGGTAAGATAGCCAATAGCTGACTTCTACACTTACTGACCAAGGGCTGGATCCAAAACTACGTCCGTCTTCCATAGACGGAGGTAGTTCAATAAACAGTAGCTACTGCGCATGCGTAGTAGCTATTGTACGTAATCTGCGTATCGTTTCAATACGTAGATTGCGTATATGCGGTCTTTTAGACCGTTGAACTACGTCCGTCTATGGAAGACGGACGTAGTTATGGATCTGGCCCCAAGGGACTACGATTTCTGTGTGAATAAATGTACTGACATAATTGATTTCATTGTTTACACTAGCACGTTGCAAAGTGTATCTTTCTAGTAAGCAGATGAAACCGTTGGTTATCAATAATAAAAATGGATAAACTTTAGCAAAGTTGGGACTATCAAAGGACATTGATGAAGTATATTTGGTATTGGGGCTGTACAAAAAAAAAAAAGAAACAGCCCGGTATCTGATAGATGCCTCTCTCATCTCAGCGATACAGTGCTCCCTGACTGGTGTAAAAGATGCTTTGTGAAACGTATTACTTCCCAGTGTAGTTGAATGGTATATATTTACAGTATGTACATTCACTATTGTAACACACACAGCCTGAATAAGAGAAATGCTATTACCAGTTTAAAAATAATTTTCTCATTTTCTTTCAGGAGGCTTTATTTTCATCTGATTTATGTATCTTTTGAAATTCTCATTTATTTCTTCTATAGAGTTCTGACTTTAATCGTTATTATCCAGAATTGCCGCAATTGAGGGTAACTTGGAGTGTAAATCTTGTTTGATTAGTAGTTGCAGGATGGTTAGTGCTTATCTGTGTTTCTCAGTGCTATCCTTTATTAGTGAAGCAGAGAATACACATAGCTGAATAAGTTTTGGAAGCGAGGTTTTAGCTTTAGAGAGAGCCATTTGTTCAAACATTAGAATAGTAATTAAGCTCATGCTCGTCTTAGGGATGATTTGTTCTTATAACCTGTTCTGTTGCATTCACATTTGGAGACTGACGATAGTGCCTTTGGCTGCCTGCTCCTCGGAGCAGAGAAACATAGTTACAGATAAATGAAATAAAAGAACTCTATAAATCATCATAGGCTAAGTCTGATTTATTGTTTGCTGAAGAAGATAGCAAGTGATCTAGTTTTCTGTCCTATGTGCTCACATGAGTTCTACATTGTGGTCTGTAAATAGCTGACAGAGAAATGGATTTATGTGTAAAAAAAAAATAAATAGAAAAAAAGCCACAAACAAAAAAAACATATTTTATTGGAACTTTTTTTTTTTAAATTTACTAAGCTGCAGAAAAGGAGAAGTGGAGATGTTGCTGATAGCAACCAATCAGATTCTAGCTCCCACTTTCCTATTACATACTAGAGAATGTCAGTTAGAATCTAATAGGTTTCTATGGGCAACATCTCCACTTTTCCTTTTCCGCAGTTTAGTAAATCGAGCCCCAGGATTCAGCATTAGGAAGTGAAAGTTAGAGAAAACTACCAGGAGAACTACAAAGTTAAGCAAGTTACCATAAAATCCATAGTCCAGTATCTGAAACCAGTGCTGTTCGTTATTTTGGTGTTCAAAATGTCCGCAGGTTAAAAAGAGCACTGGTTTAGAATGTTTCTAAGAGTGAAATCCTGTAGCCTTCAAATAATGGGAAAATTCCTAAGTTTCTGATTTGAAACCTGATAGAATATTTTAGGGGTTTGGAGGAATGACTGAATATGTAGACTAATATTCTACAAATGTAAAGTAATGCCTTTCCCTTATCCAGTTACTGTAATGGTGAAATAGTCTTGCATAGCTGAAGATAATTTATCCCTGCCAGTTCACTGCTAATATGCTTAGTGCCAAATGGTGCTAGTTATACACTAATGTAATTTGCTCAGCAGGAGTTACATTTTTATTTACACTTACATATTTATTGGAAGCGATTACAGTATACTTTAGCACAGCATTACTGACTATAAGATTTACCATAATTGCCGTGTTGGTTTTTGCATACCGATGCTTTTAATCCAGCTTTCCAAGGTATCGGTCCCATTAATTTGATTGTTTGGTTTCTGTTGTTTTTAATTATTATTTACTGTTCTTGCTACTTGAAAATGTAACAGCGCAGTAGCAGAAAAAATTAAATGGCAAGAAGATGTTTCTTATTAGAAACTAGAATCAAGGCTGTTTAAGTTCCTAACAGTGAAAATTATCAGTGCATTCGCTGCCAAACCTCACAATAACTTCCCCTCCAACCCTCAGACACTGTGGCGGGATTCTGTATTTACATAATAATTGATAGTTCTAGACTTGAGTTTTTTGTTTTTTAAGTGTATATAATTTTGGCACAAAGTAAAGCGTGTCAGCATTTCTCTTTGACATCACTACAAACCAACAACTTTTTTTTTTTTCTCTCCTTTGCTTAGAAAATGTATTTGTACAGGATCTCTTTTTAACAGATAGCATCATATTAAAAGTTCAGTAGCCACACAGAAATTCTGGATTTACTTAATATTACAATTACAATATCATCAAAAACAAACTACAATGTAATTATCATTTTAGGTGGTCAATAACCAATCCCCTAGCAATAACAACTCCCAACTCCCCGTCTAGGAACATCCGCATATGCGTTCAGTACGTCTGGAGGTATGATGAAGGGGCCGACCCTTCAGTTACGAATGTCGTATCTCCGCCATACAGGATAGGCATTGAAATGAGGGGTCGGGGTTGGGAATCACCGTTACGACTTACGGACGCAGATCAAGTCATAAAAATTAAGCCTTCTGGACCGGTTACACTCTCCGTAACGATACTCTGATTTGCCGAAAATGGGACATCTGAAAGTTACTTTTCGGATGTCCCATTTTCGAATACTTACCACTTTCGACTTTTTCTTTGTGAATGGGTGAGTATGCATACTTTACCCATTCACTTCTGCAATTACTGTTGTCCTTCCGCCGTCTGCGATATCCCTCTTCCGCACCTCTGCTGCTGATCGCCGGACCAGAAACAGGTGAGTAAACTATCTGTGCGGGTTAGGGTTAGGCTGCAGTGGAGGGAGGGTTACGGTCAGGCTGCAGTGGAGGGAAGGTTAGGGTCAGGCTGAAGGGGAGGGAGGGCTAGGGTCTGGCTGCCAGAAAAGGAGGGTTAGGGTAGTGAGAGGGGAGTGTTAGGGTTAGAATTAGGGAAGGGACTATTTTTTCTTACCATTTAGTAGAACGGAGCTTTTGGTGCTGCTATGCCTCATCGAATCATAGCAATCGAAAGTGAACTGGCTGGGAGAAATCAGATTTTTCGAAAATCAGATTTTTTCGTTGCTGGGACCCACACCCCTTCTGGACACATAAGTGTCCAGAATTACTACCGTTAAAGGGTAGTGCCAGGGGCATGCACTCCTCTCCACGATGCGTGATGCCAGGCTTCCGCGCTCACATGAAGCCCATTGACTCAGTTTTTTTTAATCCTTCAAAACACCCGATAAAGGAGTTTCAAATGTTGGGAAGATTTATTACCCATTCATAGATATTGTGTTTATGTTGCAATGATCATGCCTGATCATTGCAAAGTGCACAAAATCATTTGATCACATCTTTTAAAAAGTTTAATTTAAACGATCAAGCCATTCAGTACTGAAGGCTCAACTGAAAGTCGTGTGTATGCAGCCTGATTGACAATTAAAGTGATTAAAAATGTCGCCCATCGTAAAAAAAAATATGTAGTGTGTATGGGGCTTTAGAGCTGACACAATTTTCAAATGTTGGGAAGATTTATTACCCATTCATAGTTATTGCTTAACGTAAGGGTATGCAAATGCTTGAAGCAGGTTATGCTGGATGTCTAGCCACCCAAAAAAAGACATTTTCAAAGTGACCTGAGCATAACTGTCTGAATGGCAGTGTGACAAAGCCATAGTATGTCAGGTGTCTTGCTTGATTTACCATATATACTGTATGTTATAATGCTCAACTATAGATTCAGCACAAGAATTCCAGTTGTGTTTTTTTTTTTGCCTATTGTGTGCAAACCACGTCATCTGGTTACAGTAAAGCTTGTGGAGGTTTATGTTCTAAGCGGCTATATTGCAATGACGAAAATTACAAAATCCGCTATGATGCAGCCAATACCATAAAATCATCTGCGGACAGCTTTATATAGGCATGTTGCCCTTCATAGAGCCATTGTGGAAAAAATTCAAACTTAAAATATTGAAGATGTAATAATAAAATGTCCTATTTTGTCCCTTCTCCTGTGTCTATATCCGCTGCTCTCCTGTGTCCCTCCACTCTGTCCTTCTTGCTCTGTTTTCGCATCCCATCTCTCCATTCTGTCTCCTCTTCCTTTTTCCAATTCTGTCTTGTTCTTCCTGTCTGTGGCTTGGCAAATGCCCCTTGAACGGGCCTTTCTAAATAGGGCCGTTTTCTACGGGGACCCACACTCTTTTTCCAGTAACCTGTGTATGCAGTTTTAATGTTGTAAAATCGCCACATCACTATACATATCCTGTTTTCATCATTTTGTATGCATTGTATCAGGTGCTTCTGTTGTTGACAAAGTTGTCTTATTGACTATTGTGTAACAAGTGTCTGCAAATGTAGACATCTGCTTATGGCAAGGTTTGTTTAGCTGCAAATGATGCTGTGTTTTACATAGAAAATAGATTATTTCAGCCTCCTATCTTCAAACGCGTAGCGGACACCCTGTTATTGTCAGATTACTTTTCATTACCAGCCATCTGAAGTCCTGTAGGATTTGTGTTTTCTGTTCGCTCTCTAAGCACATATAAACATT
Source organism: Limnodynastes dumerilii (assembly GCA_011038615.1). Lineage (NCBI taxonomy): Eukaryota > Metazoa > Chordata > Amphibia > Anura > Limnodynastidae > Limnodynastes > Limnodynastes dumerilii. The sequence goes on from WWET01000837.1 coordinate 259,030, forward strand.
TCACCAGGCAGAGCAGATAATGGTATTATGTGGCTATCTGATAATGTGCTTGTCATAATGTGTTCTTTCCCCTACTCTGCACACTTACACAGCATGGGGCCTTTTCAGCTAGATGTTTTGTGCGTTCAGGCACTGCATGAGCTTTTCCACATTGCAGCAATCAGCACCACTACTGCTTTTCTGCCTGCTTTTTTAGCAACCACGCATTTCAAATGAATGTTAATGGTATATTTTTGGTGTTCAGATCTTGCTGGCTGCAATAGGCAAAATGCTAAGGAGTCCTTTCTCTATGTACCCAATATGAAAAAAAAAAAAGTTGTTGAATGTTTTGCCATTGTTCTCATCATAATACACACAATGTAACACACACTTTCTTGTTGGCATGTCTACAATATGCTCCAAATGCCAAAAAGCTCTTAAAATGCAAAATCTTGTACAGAAATAAATGTAACAAAAAAAAAAACCTGCTGTGCACTACAGAGCTAATCTAGGGCTAGAATAAACAGCAAAACAAATGAGTACCTAATGAAAACCATGAACTGTAGGATGTAGGATGTAGGGGGGGACTCATATGTGCAATGTGGATTAAAGTTGAGAAGTGACATTTCCTAGCTCAACTCTGAATTTTAAATAAAGGCGTTTATTTCCCCAAGCATCCATTAAAAATAAAGACAACACTAAATGTTGGGGTAATTCCTTGTTTTGCTTTTCACAGGGGATATGCCCCTGTATGGTCTCATTAGAGGTAATTGTTTTGTGCTCTCCTTCAGCGTGAGGCTTCTCTGTTCTCCCTTACTTAGTGTTTCTACAACAGGAGTCAGACAGGAAAATCTGCAATATGGGTGTTCACAGAAGAACCAGTTTTCTGTACTAACTGACTAATGCACAGTGATTTTTAAAGGCTAGTGTCACACCATACGCAAGACCAGCCTGATCTCTACATGTGAGACAACAGCGTTAATACCTCTTTACAAACAGGTTGCACCTGTTCACAATTCTGTTAACACTTTGACATTGATCATGTTTAAAGCAATTGGCTAAGTATCACTATAACAAAAATAATTTACATTTATTTCTGATTTAGAAGCGTGTTATATCATTTTCTATTGAAAGATTTTTAATGTATATAGATCGGATCAAGACTTTAATGCATAATCCAGATGTTAATGTACAGATTTTGGTATCCAAATTTCCACACACAGGAAAACACAGCACTGCCCCTGCACTCCTATGTTCAGAATGGATCCGTGTCCTGGGAGCTACCTTAAGTATTTCGCACACCTCTCTGTGTATTGCATCGGACGTAAGGGCTTACAATTTAAATACCAATGTCCACCAACCACGCGTATCTTGTATGCATGGTGAGTGCAGACACAGAATTCACAGTACACTATGTGACGTATGGAAATTGCCCGTTATTAGATTATGACCTGGTCCTTTGCTTGATTGGACGTTTTTGTGTTCTTGAAGACACGTTTGTCATAATTAAAGAGATCAAGGATTAAAATCATAATATAACCTAAACCAAAGCCAAATGAGTGCGGTGAGATTTCCCTTGGTAAGTCCAGGTGATCATTTGGATTAGTTTTAGGGAAAAGGCTAAAACTTGGATTTAATTTGTTGTGATGGTAGAATTTCCTTATTTCCTTGTTGTGCAGAAGGATATATAGACAATTGCTCTCCACCATCCATAAAGTGGCACATTTAAAAAATAGAAAAAAAAAAGATCATAAAATAAAGACCATCCCAAATAATAGGAGCTCTGGCTATAGGAAAGAGCTATAGGGTCGCACTTATGCAGAACTGTGTCCGCTTTCTGCATATGTGGAGCTACTGTTCTGTGCATGTGCAGAGTAGCCGGCCATACTTCATTACATAGATCGTGCTGCTAGCCACAGATCTAAAATTCACTGGACGTTGTTATCAAAGCTTGGTACATTCTCACGCAAGCAAATAATAATACCAGATTGTTAAGACATTGAAAGATATTTAGAGCATGATAATTAGGGCCCTAATTTGCGCATCTGGCATATATCAAACTCCCAAATGAAACTAGCTGAGGAAAACACCAAAGCAATTATATTAACTATGACTTAACCCCTGTGCTTTGAAAAGGTTTATGGTTTTGGAGCATCCTGTGCTACACATTAGAAAAAGGATATGAGCATTTTGGTAAAGATCAGTGGTTGCATCTAATTTTCAAATCCTAATTCCAACAACCTTCATCTTCGCAAATAACATTGGTAGCGGGGAAACCCATATCTAAGTTATGAACTATATCCAGATCATATGCACTGACTTGTCTATTGGCTACACACAGAGGCAGAACTAGCGAGTTGTGGGCCCAAGTGCAAAAAATATGCTTTGGCCCTGATGCTATCCCAAGTAACCTGGTGGGGTGGTGCGGTGATGACGGCTGTGGGCCCTTGTATCAGCATGGGCCCCCCGGGGCCGCTGCACCTGGCTACACATCTAGGCATCATAGTCAACCCTGTCTGTTGTTCAGTGTTATTATTGGTGTAAAAATTGACAGTTTTCAAATGGTAATGTTGAGAAGCTAATGGGATCTTTAGAGAAGACCCAAGAATGTAATGCATCACTGAAAACATTAATGACTTATGGTACAATAGTCAAAGGTTCTTGATTCGGGTCAGCATTCAGTATTACGGAAAAAAAAAAAAAGTTGAAGGGTGTCCGCTC
>WWET01000837.1:265960-298693 GCA_011038615.1 Limnodynastes dumerilii
TCAAAGGAAATGTGCGGAAAAATTACTTCACTGAAAGGGTGATAGATAAGTGGAATATTCTCCCATCTGAGGTGGTTGATGCCAGTACAGTAGAACAATTTAAACATGCTTGGGATAAATATAAGGGTATCCTAAATTGTAACCCCAATTGAGGGTAAATAGGGTCTAGGGTCAGTATAGTTTTCAATAAACAAATGGGCAGACTAGATGGGCCATGTGGCTCTCATCTGCCGTCACTTTCTATGTTTCTATGTTAATACAACTGAGTGCCCTCAATGGCCAACACACACATATATATTGGACTTAAGACCGGGTATGGAAAACAAGAAATTAATGGAACATTAAAATATTGCATCAAATGTCCAGTATGCTATATGCAATATGCACTGCACACATGGTCCAGTCATTGTATCCGCAGGTTGTACTGGGTACATCACAGCAATTTATGGGCATATGAGGCTTCACATTGTTGCTGATTTTCTTTTAAGTATATATCAGACACAGCAAGATTTAAGCCACTGGAAAATTTAATAACAATATAACAGCAAGGATAGAGAGACAGTGAAATGCTGACACATGTTCTGATGATTGCTTTTCAAGTCGTCTTGTGTCAACGTACTTTGCAAATTTTTATTAGCTGTGGATAGGAAGAGTACAGAGGATTGACTGCTCTAATGTCCAATACCATTCCGTGGATGTGTAGTGAGAGATCCAATTGATATAGAACTTGAGAAGCCGGTATTCGCTTTTCCTCAGACACTTTGCTGTAACCTGCACTTATATTAAATGTATTTGCCCTTGCAAGCCTGTGCAACAACCTCAGTTACATTGCCTATTTAATTATACTTATGCTTGTGTGTTGTTTTGCTATTATCTTCAGGCAGCATTTTGAACAGGGTGTAGCTTGCTACTGACTTGGTAACAATAAACGTTTCTTTTAAATGAAAAGTTTCTTTGTTTGGTTGCCAAAATCCGTGCTATGAAAAATATGTACCAAAAAATTGTTTAAATATCAAATTTTTGATTTATTATAATTTGATTTACCTGCTACTAGGTTGTTAATAAAACAAATTAGGATATCACTCTATAGTAGAAAATAGGCATTTTTATGTTCTGTGTTTTGTGTTTGATTGTGCAGGAAGGCAATGGCTAAGGTATAAATAAGGGCTATAAACTATCATTTAAAGGAGTCATGCTGTCTCGTGTTATGATTCACCAGATCTGTCTTCTCAACAAGCTCATCGAGACTTCCCAGCTCTAGGCTTGCAATACATCCTACTTTATTAAAAAGAGATTTTCTCAGCGGTACAATTCTGTGCAAGTTTAAATTGATAATGCTACACAAACAGAAATGTATTAAATTATTGTTTCGTTCATTTGAAAGTGTCCAAACCATATCAGTGTGTAGTTATTGTTCATATTTGTTATAATTTAGTAAACTACTACAAACTAGTAAAGTAAATAGTAATTAAGAAAACATTATATAATAATATTTACATTAGTTCTCAAATTCATATGGCAAAGTTATCTCTAACTGCAATATTAGGGTGGGGATATTATGGGGGTAGTTTGTGAGATAGAATAATAGAGTTTTAGTTCAGATAGAATAATAGTGTATTTGACGAATTGATGACTCCTATATGAATACAATTGTGTGAGGCCTTATATTTATTGGCCCTCAGTGGAAAAGTAAAACGTTACCGCCAGTGAAAGCAATATGGCTTGTGAGCACTAAGACAGGCACAATATTGTAGGAGGATTACCCAGTAGGGCAGGGCTTGACAAACTGTGGATGCCAGGTCACCAGAACAACCAGAAATATGAACCTAGCAACCAGGCTGAGGTAGAAGAGTTGACCACTCGTGGTTTATCCACAAGGCAACCAGGGAGGTAACCCCGTAGTCTACCCCTTCTTGCCCGCCCCATGAATATGCTGTGAGAAAATCTTCTTTTATGTTTTGTTTTGTTTTATTTATTTTTTACATTTTTTTTACAGGAGGCTACACATAACATTTTTGTTAAAAAAAAAAGTCTCATAATTTAATCTGGCTCCTATATTAAAAAAAATAATAATTGTCAAGTTTACAAATCTACAAATGTTGCTTATAGAATCTTGAAAATCAACTATTAAGGATTGATGGTTCTATTTAAAAATGTCCCTAAGGCCTTACTAGATAGAGCTGTTAATATTATAGAAAAGTCATTTTAAGGCACTTGCACATCACATCACAACTCTACTCAACTGTGCTCTGAAACAGGTTTAAAACATCTAGCTATGCTGCTTGTGAATTCATATTATACCGCCTATAAACATAATATGATTGTGTCTGTCTCCTCATCACTTATGATTGTGTCTGTCTTCTTGTCAATTGTTTTATTTTTAAATCTAGCCTTTCCCCAATTTTACAATACCACATACCCAGTTAAATAAATCTCATTGGCTATACCCAATTGCATAAGGAATGTAATATTGATGAATATGCTATTAACTGAAGATAAGTTGTAGACATAAAGTATTAGAATAGCCAAAACTGACTTTATTATAATGTTGTAATATATATATAAATTTATTTATTTATTAGACCCACATTCCATCTGTATTAAAAGGCAGTAATAATACATTGAATGCTAGGCTTAAAAATGTGCTGTATAGAACTGTATAATGTGTAAGGGTAGTGATGTCACAGTAACAAGGATGACCGAATTCTCAGCTCTTAACCATTCCCCTTCACAGCATTTGGGTGATCTTAATCAAAGACTAGACTATCCATCTAGTCCATCAATTTTGCATAATCCCTGACTTCTATATTGAATTTACTTGTTTAATTTAGTAGTATTTTAACATTTCTATGTTTTTCAACTTGCCAATTTTGTGCTTTTATGGTATGGCTTAAATTTCTGGAAATCCCACTTTGTCTTCTGGAAGGCCCTTAGAGCAGTGAGGTCCCAGGCATTCACCGTTAAGGCTATGCTCAGGACTGGCTCTGTACATAAGACTTTTAGTTTATCTCTGAGCAAAGATAAAACCGTTTTGTTATTGTTCAGTCATAGATTGCCCTAGATGTGTCTAAGATATATATTCTTTCTTGTTATTTATAGATCTAAGATCTAAAATGGTGCTGAAGTATTCCCATATATATATCTTGTTTGTGGCTGCTGTATAACTGCTTTTCTGAAAGGTATCTTCATGTGTCCCAAGAGCCTGCTTGAAGTGACATCTGTATATAAGTACAAAGCCGTGTATGGAAGTGTTGGTAATGGATCATGACTGCCATTCCCTTGATACAAGAGCATGGAGGGCTGAGAATGTATTCCCTGCTATGTGGTTACAGAGATTAAACATATTGCTAAGTGAGGCTGCACTGAAAAATCTGGGCAGCAACCACAGTAGACCTGCTATACTGCAAACCCAGACGAGGTGATGAACTTTGTACTCTATATTAATGAAATTAGCCATGAGGATTCAGAAAATAAAGATTGTGTTTCTGTCATGCATTAAAATTCAAAGCGTATGTTAGTCTATCCAGTTACCCTTGAAAGCACTGAACGAATCTTCCTTTTTTTATGTACTTTCCGATGTCCTATCTGTTTCAGCACAGAAAGGAAAGTCTTTAATTCTCACAAACTATCGGCCACCTTAATGGTAAAATATTAATGAATCGTTAATTGATATACCATAATAAATCCTCAGTGCAAACTGAAATTAGAGTGAGAGGTTTTGAACAGATCCAGATATATATGCAAAGTGAGTGCGTTTCAGTATCCTGTATTGCGCACAGAGTAGATTAGTACTTTGCCCCCTGTACCTTAAATGTTTTGCACACAAACCCTTCTGTGCAATTGTATGTAAGGGCTTAGCCAAGCCCTTAATGTACAATTTTATAATTATGCCCTCCTACCATGCGTACTTCGGACATATGGTGTGTTGGCCAGCCCTCTGTATGGGCGGATGCCATTTGATTCAGAATTCCTTTACTGCACATGTACATTACATACAGACGGGTGATTTCCGTATGTGATGCACGGAAATCGCCTGTCGTTACTCATTCTGGATCCGGCCCTATATTTCCTTTTCTGACTAATTCGCTGTGTAGAAATAACTGTTCTGTATTTGTGTGCTAAAATGCATTTGTATGAACAGAAAATGTCAGCCGTGTGGAAGAGTGCATCAGTATACAGAGAGTGGATGCTTCTATACTGTAGATTGTATAAAGAAGTTCCACCCACGTCAACCCCTCTTCAAGTGACACCCCCAAAGATATTGTTATAGCGACCCTACAGTCAAGTACTCTAGGCTACTGCTTACTCAAGCTATAAGCTTATTAAGAATGCAAGTTCTTTTTTTTCTTATCATCGTTGTTAATATAATGTGCAACCTGAGCTATATATGTTAATCTTAAAAAATGCTTGATAAAGCATTCCAGTGGAGTCTTCCCTTTAACACTTGTTCCTATATTGTTTTTGTCCACTTGCCTGTATCCTGTGGAAGAAGCTCACAGCCATGTGACATGCTGTCATCCAGTTGTAGTGGTGCAAGCCATGGCCCTGTATTTGAGAGCAACTGAATATCATGACGGGTTTTAATGTGTCAGGAAAATGGCTTGACTGCTTTAATAGTTATAACATGATGCTTGCATGGGAGTTCTAATTGCTGGGGCTATTGGTAAATGCTTTAGAGAGGATGGAGAAGATGGATGGAGGTCATTTTAGTAATACAGGCTGGAACAGTATGATAGGGAGACTACAGGCTGGGGATTATGCTATTGCATAAATAGTACAGTCTTTGCTAATAATAAAATGCACCAGGAAAAACAAATTGATAAACGCTTGTTGCATAAATAACATATTTTCTTATTTCTTTCCTGGGAACCCTGCATTCATTTTATTGAACTGTGCATGGATGGATAAGTTTGGTATATTAAAAGACACAGAGCTGACACAAAATTGATCTGTCTGCTTATCATCCTCATTTCATTTCCAATTTATGAATTGTTAGGATTAGGAGATGTACTTTCTGCTCCAGCTCTAAAATATTGCATTTCGCAATTTCCCCAGGATAAAGACAACTGCTTTTCTCTCACATCTTTACAATATTCAAATAAACCAAACCACGCATGAAAATTGTTTTCTATGCATTTAAAAGAGCTGCCTCTCATTCATTTTGGAAATAGTAATTTATTCTTTCTGCTTTCTCAATAAAAATATAGAAGATGCAACATTTAATGGTCTTATTTCTTTAAAACAGCACCATTCTGTTTCATTAAAATAAGAAGACTACATTAAAATTGAGCAGAATTAGAGCTTAAGTAAGACAAACCGGACAGAATAGTTTAGGTGCCACAAAACATTTTTATTATGTGTTACTTTTTGTGAAATGTATAAAATGGTCATTATAATATGTACTAGTTAACCATAATAATATAATGGTTATTAGTAATATGGATTTTTACTCCTTGGTGAATGCAGCATGTTAAAGTCCCTTGTTCAGCCTATTGCTACCATACACAGAAGCTAAAGTAGATAAAAATGACTTTTGCAAGAACAAACTAGTTATTAAAATGTCAGTATGCAAGAGGAATTCCTTAGCATAGGTGTTAGGTTTTCATTTTTAATTATTTTTTTTTCAACTTTATAAAAATGTGCCTGTGGAAAGATTTCAATTTGTCCTGGCGTTAAACCAAAAAGTTAATGTGAGGGTCCCCTCCTTATGTCTGTGTTTCTCCTTATTTTTTACCTCTGCGTTCATTGCTAGCTCATGACCACCCGCAGTAATATTCATGTGCTTAATGCATTTCAAGTTGTTCTACGTTTCTGTCACTATTGTTTGCTTCATGCCTTTCATATCTGTAGCATGACTGTTCAGTGCTACGTAATCTGCGGCACATTCCAAATAAGCGATAACGATTCAGTAAAGATATAGCTCTGTTGAGAAAGCTTATAAAGATGTTTAAGTATTGTACAAAGGGCTCTATTTACTAAGCACGTATGAACGTAGCTCAAGCATGTCCGAATTGGCTCTCTGTGAACTTGTGAGCTACTTTCATACTATTTACTAATACTTACCCTCTGCTGGCTGTCCCGCGATGACATCTGGACTTCAGTCATCGCGGGCTCTCTTCGTGTGACCGGAAGGTCTGCACATGCGCAGTGGCTCTCTGTTGGGACCAGCATGAGAAGCACTGCGCATGAGCAAGCTCTCCATGTCGGGACCGGCACCTGCGGGCAGATGTGTCTTCGGTCCGGTAATGTTTAAAGCTATTCTTTTATTTATGTTTATTTTTATTGTTTTAAAATTTTTATAATTTTATAATTTTTTTATTTTTTTTAAAGACATCTTATATTTACATATATTCCCGCAGTCTCCCCATATATATATACACCCCTTTTTCTCCCCCCCTAATAACAGCTATTAGGGGGAGTAAAAGGGGGTTATGTGGGGAGATTGCTGGGATAACTGCACTAGCGCCATCCTGAGATGTTAGTTTTACACCGAGAGCTCTGCTCTGTTATTTCATAAATATTAGGAACCGCCGGCCCACTCTGAAAATAACGGGCCAGCAGAGAGCACCAATATTTAAATGGAACGCCATGGAAACTGCTATTTTCCATTGTTTGTAAATATAAAAATCTTCATTTTCATGCAATAATGCCAATTTTCACATGAAAATAAACATTATGACATGAGTTTGTAAATAGACTCCTTTATCTTGCAGTACACAAAGTAATAGTATACACTTTTGAGCCTTGTATGGAAACTGTTGGTTTCCATGGCGATGCAGCGTTAGTAAATAGTAAAAAGTTCATTTTTGGAGTTATAACTTTAAAATTAACTTTTTAAAGCTTTGTAAATAAAGCCCAAAATACTTTGCATAGCACCTGTTATAGAACTACTGGGTTAGAAGAGCAAGTGCACTACAAAAGTCCCTTAGTTTATCAGATGGGCCTGTTTTGGCTATAGAACTCCAGGATAGAGCTAGTGTAATACACACAGGCTGCTGAGCCTTTGTACCTGGGGTTGTAAATAGAAGTGTAGTGAAGTCTACATCCACCAGAACAAGTCCAGGGGCCAGATTTACTAAGCTGTGGGAAAGTGGAGATATTGCCCTAAGTAACCAGTCAGATTGTAGCTCTCACTGTAATTTTACATAATAGAAAATGTCAGCTAGAATCTGGTTGCTATGAGCAACATCTCCACTTTTCCTTTCCTGCAGTTTAGTAAATCTAGCCCCAGGTCTTTAGCCCAACCTGACTTTATAGTGCACTGGTTGTTAAAAAGGTTCTACAGCCCACAGCTTGGTCCTCTAATCCAGTGCTCCTCAACCTTTTCTCTCCCTCGGCACACCTAAGCCCTTACCAGAATTCCGCGGCACACCTAAGCCCTTACCAGAATTCCGCGGCACACCTAAGCCCTTACCAGAATTTCGCGGCACACCAAAAGCAAAATATACAAAAAAAAACCCAGGAATTATGAAGTTCTTACACAGAAACTACACTTAATTGCTATTTTTTTTTATAAATTTAACATTGCAGTTACTTTTATTTCTTAACAATAACTAATTGTTTAATAACTAATTTTACTATGTTAGCCCCAAATCATGTGTCTGCAGCCTCCCTAGTAATTCCCAATTATGTGTCTGCAGCCTTCCCAGTATCACCAATCATGTGTCTCCTGCTCTCCAGTACTCCTCATTCATGTATCTGCAGCCTTATTTTCTTAAGGCAAAGTCTTCCAGTGCTTTTTCTCCTTTTGGAGGCATTGCACCGCGGCACACTTGGCAACATCCCGTGGCACACCGGTGTGCCATGGAACACTGGTTGAGGAGCACTGCTCTAATCTAAATGCTGTGAGGCAGAAGGCATCTGGAGGGATCAGACAGCTTGGGGGGCTATAAGCAGCAAAAGGTGAGAAAGACGGAAATTTTCCTCATAACGTAGTCAGGGACGTCTACCTTTATTAGTAAGCTAGACAAGCCCAGGGTTTATTTTTATGCTTTTTGTTTTGACTGTAAAGCTGAGTGAAAATAAACTACAGTAACTGTTTGCATCATATCTGGACTGATGTGTGCTGTTTCGGCTGCTATGTCTCAAGGTTGGCTATGCTTGCCCTTGGAGATGGCAACAAATATCCAGAACTTGCCTCGTGGGGTGCTATGGAAATGTGCAACATTAATATAAGCCTGTCTGCATATTTACACGCTTTAAAAAATAATGCTTAGATTTGTTAAATATATTCATATTTTCATTTGGTCAGTGCAGTGTTTCTTTCTATAGTTTTTCTATATTTTAAAAGGAAAAGCTTGTTACCTACTTATCAGGGAGAGATCTGCTTTTTGACCTCATGTCATGTCACTGAGGCTTGTGTTTTATCTTTAGTAGTAGTTGTTCATGTAGCTGACTTTGGCTTTGTGGAGACAGTGTGTGCTCTATAATGTCCTAAAATAAGCACTCTGGGCCCAGAGCTACGAAATTTCGCACGGCGGGCGAATGCGTACGTTCGACCGTGCGAATAAACATGCACGCCCCTAACACTCCCATAGTAAAGTACCTGCTTACGGCGGCTATACCCTACACTGGGTACGACCGTCGGCCGTACGAATTTTCGCACAGAATACGCTGAGCGTACGGGCTTAGCACGCCCATACTGTACAATTTAAATGGCTATCCCCGCCTCCCTGTAGTAAAACGAGCGCCCAGGCGACCGTCGTACTGAACGCACGCCCCTCGAGCGAATATTTCGCACACCATACGACCGCTATACGCTCATGTCGTCCAGCCGACCGGAAGCTGTCATACTGGGCATGCGCAGTGCAAATTTTCGTACGAAAATACGCAAAAAACGGTCGTACGCTCGCACGAAATCGGGCAATTTCGTAGCTCTGGATCAGAGTTTACAGTTGACCTATGTTTTCCCAAGCCCACCCCAATAACATGACACCGCTAAAGCAACTGACCTTTTTAAATCCTAAGTATGTATTTAGCAAAATGCAAATGTCCAATTATGGGAAAGTCAGAGATTTAAAAAAAACAAACAAAAAAAAAAAACTGAAAGTGCCCCTCAGGCATATATACGCGTTGAAATGTTGTTGTGACAGCACAGCTCTCTAATTTGTTCTGAAAAACTTTATGTAAACTCTCATGAAAATGTTTTACTCACTTTTGTTAAAGAAAGAGAACTACCGAATTTACAGGCCCCAGTAGTTACTTTAACATTAAACGTAAATCATGTTTTGTCATATATAAAAACATATTTTATAAAAGCAAATTCATAACATACGCAGTTCATATACATTATGTTATACGCATGATTAAGGACATGTGATTGTACAAATAGCGGTTTTTGTATCATTCTAGAAAGAGTAGCTGCAGTAATTATCATCCCACTTTCTATGGGACAGTCACAAAGAAAGCAAAGCCTTAACTTAAATGGCGGTGTTTGCCTAAATATGGTCATATGGGGGCAGGTACTGGGTGGATTTGGGATGGGGCTTATTTTGTCCAATGTTGCCATCTGGTAAAGTTGGTAGGTAGGAGTCATGTATTCAGTGCAAGGTTACATTTGACTGAATGAACTGGAATTCCATGTTGAGCTCCTCTAGAAAACATTCATTTTGCCAAAAGTGTTTTCATGTTTGACTTCATTTTGCATCATCTGTTACCAAGGACTTTTTTTTCTCTTATTCTATGTCTTTTGGTTCTGGATGAACCTGCTGCAGAATCATATGTGGTTAGACATTTTACCCTCTTTACTGAATGAAGAAAAATCCACCCATGTGAATACCAATCTATATTGCCTCTCTACAGTTAAATTCTCCGACTTTAATTAATATCCAAGCGGAACCAGTAAAAAGCGTTAAGAGCTTCAAAGGCAGCATGTCTCATTAAAACAAAAAGTACGGCTCTGGGATGAAACGTATTACTGGCTTCATAGCATTTTATGGATGTCAATGGCCATCAATCGTCTCCCCTTTTCAATAGCTCGCAGAATTAACTGTTGACAGATCAGAAATGGGAATGACCTGCATAATTTGTGTACTGCTCTGTGCTGCAATCTTGCTTCACACAAACAAACACATTGGTGATCACATTTCACATAGTGACAAAAGGTCTGCATTTGGAGTTATTGTGCCAGCCGATAAAATCTCATATATTTAAATTATAGCAACTGGTTGGATATAATAAAGTACTGTATGATTTTAACACAAGTACATTATCATTTGGTTTTATACATTTGTTTTGTACACATCATGCAGACAACTGTAGCCAGCATTATTGGGCCATATTTACAGATCCGTTTTAACATGGAGTTGTGCGCGTATTTTAGGTACGTTTTAACTGCGCATGCGTAGTAACTTTACGTCAGTTACATAGAATATACGCACGTAACTTCTTTAGGCAGTGACATGTGAATCGCACTTGGGGACATACGTACGGATGGGCCGCGTAGAAATGCGTACTTGAAAATTAACATGAAAGTGGGTGGAGGGAGACATTTAAATGAACATGAGGGCGCGGCTATACTGAATCGCACACACACGGAAGACATATACACACATAAGTACACGCTTTAAGATCAGAGTGGTCTATGGAGGTGGAAGTCTACGGTTGCACGGCCGGGAGAGGAGAGAGTCGTGGGTGTTGGTGGGTGTTGCCTTGCTACATGCGTGCGTATAATTGCGTACTTTTAAAAAATGGATCTGTGAATACGGCCCATTGTCTCTATTTATGAAAAGTTGAGAGCCATTTTCCTTAGACCATGGATTTCTAGATGTGTCTTTTACACCTGAAACTGAGGTCTGGTGAAATTCAGCTTAGGCTAGGTACACACTTAATATATGTCCAACCCGATCTCCTATTGGCCTGACATCGGATATGTGTGTACGTTCACACCATCCTGTTCTGGTTTTCTGGTCGTGTCAGATGATATTTAAACCTGATTAACAGTCAGCAAATCACCCGGCCAATTCATAAGTATAAATATATACTGTAAATTCTTTATTCAATTCTTCTGATTCTAAGTTCATGCAGCACTGCCTTTGTGTGTTACCGACAGGCAGTCTCTCAGTGATTGGAAGAGTGTGTGCAGGGACCGAATCATTTCAGCAGATTGTTTCATGAGATGCAGGTCAAGGGTGGTCTGCTGTAAAAGTGTGTATCATCAATTGGGCAATATTCTTTTGAACCCGGATCTGCCCTGGCAAGAAGTCTTGAGTCATCAATTTGATGTCCCTAATCCTCCCAATCACTTTCGTTCTGTGAGACCCGGGTTAAAAAAAAAAAAAACGAGTCTCACTTTTCATACCGGAGGCTACCTGGGTTGGACCTGGGAATAACCCTCCAATTAGACCCGGGTAGAGACAGTCAGACCCATTCACACTAAGACTTGACCCAGGTCATCAGGCGTGCCCCAGCAATATTCCTGGTTTGTGACTGGGTGTAAATGGGGTATGAATGGGAGTTGTAAGGGATGGCCCAGTGCTAGTAAATTACACCCCTGGTAGATCTGACTGCATGTTTGATTTTTGCATAATGTCTTATTGATCTAAATATTGTTCTGTTACAAAGTCAAAAGGAAAGAACAGTCAGTGTCACATGTTTATTACTGTAGCTGCAATGTTGTAAAATGAAAAGTGTTCCATTAGAATAAACTCAATGACACAGTGACTGAAATGGTACAATAGCATGTTTATCAAAAGTTTATTTATTTTGTTTTAGGCTTCGTTTTGAAGGTTATACAGATTCAAATTCTCTGTTATTGTTTCCTGGACTAAAGCTTGAATATAAAAATGCAGTTTGGGAAAAATTACTTCACGTCCTTTGGGCACAATTTTACATCACATTAAAAGCTAAATTATGATCTGTTGCATCGTTGTGGCTGCCAAAGATGTTGTTTTAATTGTACAATTATCTATTATTTTCAACACACATTCTTCTTACACAAATTAGAGAAGATTATTAAAAGCTCTGTATTTTGAAGTCATGTTTTACTCTATAAAGTGCGCATTTTATTACTTGGTTCAGGATGTGCTTTAAAATATGTTAATAATAATATTAGATGAACCTCTCTCTTACCTCCGTACCGGGAAAGATTATTATTTGCAAAAATACATGCAATGAAATAAAAAGTAATAATATAACAAATATCTTTATAATTAGCTGTGAATTATAAAAAAAAATACTATGCGTATTTTAACGTGGGAGATCCGTGCATGAGATACCCACATGCAATTCACATGTCCGTTCGGGAGGCACTTTCGCACGTATAGTCTACGTGAACTCCGTAAATAAAGTTACTACGCATGCGCAGTTGAAACAAACGTAAAAATACGCAAGGAACTCGCAGCAAAAATGGTTCTCTGAATACGGCCCTAAGAGAGGAAAGTTACTCCTGGGCTAAACCATGTTGATTGCAGGGGAGTCATATTTCATCTGTTGCAAACAGTATTAGAGTTGAGAGGTGATGCTTCCTATCCCAAGTCTAAATAACAGTGTGATAGTAAAGCTGGTCAGTATCTGTGTGCAGTAAGCAATTCAAAGATATATCCCTGCATGCAAAGTATACAATTAACTTGGCTCCCCCTGAAATCAACATGGTTTAGCCCTTGAGTAACTAAGTTCATGCCNNTATCTTTGTGCAGTAAGCAATTCAAAGATATATGCCTGCATGCAAAGTATACAATTAACTTGATTCCCCCTGAAATCAACATGGTTTAGCCCTTGAGTAACTTTCCTCTCTTAGGGCCGTATTCAGACTTCCGTTTTCACGGCTACTCCCATGCGTATTTTTAGATACGTTTTCAACTGCGCATGTGTAGTAATTTTTTGTACGTTGTTGACGCAAACTATTCGCACGGAAGTGCCTTACGGACGGACGTATGATAGGCACGTTTGTACATAAGTCCAGATATGCAACGCAAATATACGTGCGGGAGATTTTAAGTGAAAATGGGTGGAGCGATGCATTTAAATGAAATGAAAGTGGGCGCGATTATCATGATACGCACGTACGGAGGACACAGACGCACGGGACGGCACACGGAAAGATAGAGGTGGTCTATGGTGGTGTAAGTGAGCACAGATTAGCAAGGGGAGTGACCGGGGTTTTGGTGGGTGTCCCTTGCTACGTGCTTGTGTATATTTGCGGTCGCGTTTCAAAACGGAAGTCTGAATAGGGCCCTTAATTTCAAGCTTCTTCTTAAGTCTGGATCCAGCCCACTGACAGTAGTTATCTGCAGGACTTTACTTAGCAATAATAGAGCTCTTTTTAAAATCTTTCTGCGATTAAGAACGGCAAAGTGTTTTTTCTGTCTGAAATTGAAGTAAATTTAAATGTAAATATAACACTGGACTATAAGACTAACCTGCTTCTGGAAAGACTGGCTTACTTCTAGTTGACTAGTCTTTCACTTTTTACCTATAGACAAGGACGTTCAATATGTTATTAGGTGACATAACGTTTTGTGACTGTGCTAAGGGCATCTCCAATGGTCTTAAAGCTCTGCTGAATGCAGATTTTTCCAAGATGACTAGCACATGAGAGCATCAGCCTCACAGCTTCAAGATTTATGTGCAAAACAATGATGTCCTTTGGTATGTCCATAAATATATCCATCAGTTTTAGTTTTTTCTACTGTGCGATTTAACCATTTACTAATATTTACAAGTCACAAAATTTCAGTATGATTATTTTGCGGAGTCACCTATTCAGCATTTACACAGTTGACAAGGATTAGTGTCATTCTGAGTCTGGGTGACCGTTTGCAAGCATGCTCTTGTCTACATTCAACTGTCAACACAAAATATAATGAAAGGGTAACTGCAAATAGAAATGTATTTTGGCCAAAGAGCTACTGCCATGAGCTGCTTCTTCTCCAAATGTCACTGCTGACAAGTTATGCCCTGATCTTCTTTTTTTTTTTTACCGCTGTATAGTGATTTTTAAGAACTGTTTCTAAGCAGCTATAAATACTGAAAGCCAGCGTAGTTTGAGAAGTCATGGCCTTGGTACCCTTTTCACAGCATTGCCATGGGAGTACTATTAGATCAGATTTCTTTTAAACTCTGTTTTGAGTTTAAAAGAAAGTTCCTCCTGGTTATGTTTTTATTTCACACAAAAGTGAAAGGTGAATAATAAAAATAGCACAGCGCTTGATATACCCTGCCACCATATGACCCATGGATAAAACTGACGTGTGTTAAAAAAAAAAAATCCTTTTGAGGTTGAAAAATGTGCAGAAGTATAAGAATAACAATGATCTGATGATTATATTTATTCATTATTTATAATATAGTATGGATTATCAGGTTTGGCGTTTTCTGTTATGACATTTCCCATAGAATGGCTCAAACTACTGAATGTTAAATTATCATACATTTAGATCTCAGCATCTTTAAATTTATTAATATGTTCAGATTATTAAGTAATTTCCGAATGTACGGTGTGTGTGTGTGTGTGTGTGTGTGTGTACAGGTTTATAATAGCACAAAGCTGCTTGCTCTGGTACTTCACCCATAGTAAATATGGTTAGTAAGAATTTGTGAGGCAGTCAGAGGATTGATATGATGCGAAAATGGCATAAATGTAATCAAATAGTCAAATAATATCACTCGTATGAAGCGTAAAACTTTAGACTCACTAGGCTTTATAGGCTGAATGGTGTACATATATGAAAGTGTCATATTGTTTTAGTTGGACACTCATGCTGGGTACCTATGCAGTCATACAATTTCACATATGATTGCAAATTCACACACACACAGGGGCGGATTGGGAACTTAAAGTGGCCCTGGAAAATCTGCAAGAGGCCACATGTGGGCGAGATCACTATTAGTAGAGTCAAAAAAAATATGTAAAAGGGATTAGGAGAGAATAAAGAAATATATAATAAAAGCAGTGCCAAATACATGATATGGGGGAATTATGTATTGCCAATTAAGTGTGTTATGTAAAAGAGTTACAAGCGAAGACCACATCTACTGACTAATATTTCACAATCCAGTAATGAGATTTATAGTGACATCTATGCAATGCAGGTAGTCACTGTCACCCAAGTGTCCACCACCCGAAACATACAGTACCTTAGTTACCACCACCCAATACATACAGCATCGTAGTGACCACCACCCAATACATACAACATTCTAAGGATCTCTGTTCTATACAGACATCATTTTAAGTCTTATAGCCAATCTTATATGATTGGCAAGATAATTACATAGGTGTGCACACACAAATGCGCAAACATATGTCATGACACCAGATCGGCCCTTCTGATTTCAAGCTGGCATTGCGGAGAGATTGACTGTCCCATGAAAATGGAGGCTAATTGCATGATCTGACAGATCATCCGATCAAATGGTTATCCAGGCTCTAAATAATCGCTCAGTCTATGAACAACATTATTTGCTTCAGGCACGTATTAATAAATCTGCCAACACCATCTGATTTGTTAGATAGGACTTGTCTTTAAAATCCCCCTTATGACATTTTGTTGAACCTTTAACTAAGCTGCAATGACAGATGTAACAATGGTAGGTATAATTTCCAGGAAGGTGATTAAGCTACTGATCACAGTGTTGCTTTTCGCAGTTTCCTATGACAATTTTGGAAACAACTCGTGTTTGTCCAGACTACTTGTTGAGGAGGTCTGCCCCTGTGTATGTGTGTGTGTTTGTATATGTTTGTGTGTCAATTATAGAGAATGTGTTCTAATCTGGGGCTCAGAATAATGTGTCAGAATGAAGTTCTTTATACAAAATGGAGAACTTTGACTATAAATAAATAAACATAATGAAATGAAATATTGAAAGCTTAAGATAGTTTTTGTATGTTACTGTCAATTCTCATGGATAGCCAAGAGTGAAATACACCAACTTAGTGTTGGTGCTAATCAAAAGTTCCCTAGCAACACATGGAAAGTATGCTTGCATTGGTTGACACTGTTTCACAAATGTTTTCATGTAGTTATGTTTTTAAAAGATTAATAACAAAAATAAATTAAATAAATAAAATAACACATCCATACAAAAATATAAAAAAATATAGGAATTGTACTAAAATTTACTTTGCCACTTTATAGCATGTTACTCTGTCTGTCTGCCCAGACTAAGCTTTAATTTCTTGCACTTTTTATAGATTAGATGCCGTCAGCGATTAGGTTCTTGAAGAAGTGCTCCTTTATTTAGTAGATGCTCATCTTTGAACTGTTCTTTCCTGCATCCTGGCCGGAAACCTCTGAATGAGGAAAGTCCCTCTTGAATCTTGTACTTGCCCTTCAGTTTGAAGCTGTTTGGCCAAAAATATATCTGTGCCCTAAAATTTATGGATGCTTCTCCACAGGCACATTTCCTGCCTTGAATAATAGGTAGTCAAGGTGATCTTTAACCTTTTTATAACCGTAAAAGCCATATACCGTAATTATGCTGTATTCTTGTTGTATTTATGAATTTTAATAAACTATTTATATATTTTACTTAAATAAATTGTTTGTTAGCATGTTTAAGTGACCTATTTATGTATTATATCATATTTTAGTTTGTATTGTTTCAGTTACTGAACAAAAAATATAATTATTTCTTTAAGGCAGGAAATAACAAAACTTATTAACGTTATATTGTGCTATAAGTGAATAAGGATTAATATCAATGTAATATACAGTTCTTTTTCTCCAGTAGATAAATAGAAGTTGGCCTATAATAAACAGAAAACCCATTCTCACTGATGCGATCACACAGAAGTCAATGGAAGCAGTATAATGCCCTGTGATTCATAAAAGAATTGTATGATTGTTCTTTACTGTTAAATAAAGGCAAATATTTGATTGACTAATGCACACACATACTGTTTTGGTGGACGTGAGGTTATAATTAGCCCTGCACGTAGTTTTCCATAAATATCACACTATAGTCCTTTTGAGACATCCAACCCAGCACTGTCACATGTTCAACCACAATGCTTAGGAATTATGTTCTTTGCACAAGGCTTTAAAAATTTCCTATTTAATATTCAAGTTAGGTGTTCATTTAATTTCAAAGCCTGTTATAGCCTTTCAGTAATTAGGAAGGTCTTCAAGGAATTCTGTGACTAGCGCTGTTTCCTGGAGTCCGTCAATAACAGACCACTCAGCCACACATGCATAGAAAATTAATTAATGTAATTGGGCATTCTTTTCCCTCTGCAATACTTCCAAATACACTTTATGTTATCACAGTAACACGGATGGGTTTAGTTGGGCCATACAAAAAATGCCCACCAGCATTTGTCACCCCAGTATACCGATATTGGCATTCAGCGTGAATGTGTAGTAAAGTGTTAAAAAGATTTATGAGAGCAAGAGGGGATTGCTTCTTCCTTCACTTGATAAAAATAATTGAAGCTTGCCTGATTAAATTCTTCCACATGTAGCAGGAATATTGGATTCCAGTCATGTTTCCCTTATCAGAGCCACAGCTCTGTTCTTCTGACAATCATTTTGGAGAAGCAGGGAGCTGCACTACATCAGTAGAATTGTGAATTATACCAAGATCCACAATAGGTATTTAAAGACCCACACTGCAGTATTTTCTGCAGCCTGCCGTGTGCTAATTTGCATTGAAAGTCCAATATCTTTTTGATATATAAATGTACAGTAAAAATGCATAGTTTTCACTGTATATTTATGCACACATCTCTTTTAAATGGATAAATCATTTATAATTATCATTCAAAGCATAAAAAAATGCTTTACCGGTAAAGCCATTTCATCTACTGTCTTTTCTCTCTATGACAATTCCTAAACGTGTATCTTGCCAACTGTTCTCAGACTGAAAAACCCAGCCATTTATAATGCAACAGCTCACAGCTAATAGCGGTTTGTAATTGTTCTAGAATATGAAAACAGTTGGTTGGGAGGGCACCACTATTCGGAAAACATATACAAACTAGTGGAGGAGGAAGCATAACTGAGATAGGAGGGGTGTAAGGTTTTAGCAGTATGTGAAGTATAAGTGGGAAGGATGCGTTTTCAAAGAGTGTTTAAAGCTTTAAAATCTAAAGAGATATGATGGCTCTCACAACTTCATTGACTATTGCGAATCCCAATTATGCTGGCGATTATCGTGTACACACTAGAACAATTTAGCCGCAGATCTGAGAAAATCATCTTTTCCTTCCATCTGCTGGAAAAAAATGTGACTGCGTTCACACTGTACAGAGATCTATCTGCTGAAGACTGACGGTTGGACCCGTGTACACAATAACACTTGACATCGTAATTTTAGGATGTTCCTTAAACCAAGTCATCTAATGCGAGATGTAAGTTCTGTAAACATTGAAGGGAAAGAAGAATATGGGGGGGAGGGAGTTGCAACGTTGTATACATACTGTATGAAGCCCAGGGCATGCAAGGTTGTGTACACTTGTATGCACATTTGTCCTGGGCATTCCTCATGATTTTGGGTCATTTCATGCAAGTGAGCGCTATAGAAAGGCAAGAGAAGGAGGTGGGACTGAAGGGGGGAAGTGGGTGTCATGGCACTCCTATAACAAAGTGTGCATGTTTATAATAGGCTGAAATTGAGGTAGTAAAACTGTGACACCCCCCCCCCCCCCAAAAAACTGTGACACCCCCCCCCCCTACAATCTACAATGCCATTATGATAGGTTGCTTATAAATAAATACTTAATTAAGTGGAAACGGTTCACTCCAGGGTAGTATAATGACAGTAGAAAGGTTCTCTTGGAGTGGGAGGACTGAATAAGTCTTGTGAGGCATGTTATGTGGAGGAATGGAAGCTACCTCGTGTGACTGGCTGTATGAACACTCTGTTCTGAAACTCTTTGCTCAATAAAGAGCATGTGTAGATGTTTTACTGAGCTCATCTGTTCTATGTTAACAGATGTTTATTACCACCATGTTGATTAATGTATGATGCAGGTTCCCATCATAGATGTGCAAACACACTTACGGTTACACTGTCCCATTAATTGTATGAGCAGCGCAGAGGAAGGTTTAGTGAGGGTCAGGGTTTTGTAAGGTAGGATGCATCTGGCAGTGTCTGCGTTCCAAATAATAAGAACATGCTGACCCATTGCAGCACTATCCATGTGTTTCCTGGATACCCCTGTCTTGTATGCTGTGAAATCTATGTAGACCCAGAGAAATTTCTCAATCCCTGAAACAGAGAAACGCTGTGCGTTTAATAGTAAGTAACTTCGTTAGCAGTCTGCAGCATTTTAACATTGATCAATAGCATTTCATGGGGGAATTCTTACCTATTAGCAGTTTATTTGGCAATAATGTTATTCAGTGTTTTTCAGGGAGCTCCAGTGTAACAGTGTAGCAAAGTCTAATAGTTGAATCATTGTCCTTATTAATAGATTAGATAAAGACCAGTGTATGCTTTTTGTTTTCTCTGAACTTTGTTTCAAACATTTATGTAAATATTTGCTATATTTATCTGTACTATATTGGAGACTTGTGCTTATTTCTATAGTTATGTGTCTACATTTTATTTATCCAGTGTATAAAAGCAACTTTCTCTCTGTTTTCTTAATGGAAACAAAAAAATCATGGTCTGTGTTGTTTCTCTATACATTATCTTATATGTCTGTGCTTTTATATATGTTTCTGGAACATATGCGTGCTTTACATTATGATAATATGACTATGTCACATTTTTGGGTTCATGCAAACATGTAATAATGTAAAATGTATAATGTAAAATTATAAAGCAGATGTTTTACCTTAAGTTTGACAACTAGCCCAGCTCAAAGAGAAACAATTTGCCAAAGAGATAAATTGGTCTAGGAAATTGTAAAAGCAGATAATGGTTTGCATTTACAAGCCATGTCAGTTATTGATCTTTTTACAAGAATACTTTGTAAAAGATAGATATATATCGATATATATATAGTATAATGTAATAAAGCAGATGTTTTACCTTAAGTTTGACAACTAGCCCAGCTCAAAGAGAAACAATTTGCCAAAGAGATAAATTGGTCTAGGAAATTGTAAAAGCAGATAATGGTTTGCATTTACAAGCCATGTCAGTTCAGTTATTCTATTACAGCATTATTCCATACCACCCTACCTATAATAACAGCATTATTCCACACCACCCTACCTATTACAGCATTATTCCATACCACCCTACCTATAATAACAGCATTATTCCACACCACCCTACCTATTACAGCATTATTCCATACCACCCTACCTATAATAACAGCATTATTCCACACCACCCTACCTATTACAGCATTATTCCATACCACCCTACCTATAATAACAGCATTATTCCACACCACCCTACCTATTACAGCATTATTCCATACCACCCTACCTATAATAACAGCATTATTCCACACCACCCTACCTATTACAGCATTATTCCATACCACCCTACCTATAATAACAGCATTATTCCACACCACCCTACCTATTACAGCATTATTCCATACCACCCTACCTATAATAACAGCATTATTCCACACCACCCTACCTATTACAGCATTATTCCATACCACCCTACCTATAATAACAGCATTATTCCACACCACCCTACCTATTACAGCATTATTCCATACCACCCTACCTATAATAACAGCATTATTCCACACCACCCTACCTATTACAGCATTATTCCATACCACCCTACCTATAATAACAGCATTATTCCACACCACCCTACCTATTACAGCATTATTCCATACCACCCTACCTATAATAACAGCATTATTCCACACCACCCTACCTATTACAGCATTATTCCATACCACCCTACCTATAATAACAGCATTATTCCACACCACCCTACCTATTACAGCATTATTCCATACCACCCTACCTATAATAACAGCATTATTCCACACCACCCTACCTATTACAGCATTATTCCATACCACCCTACCTATAATAACAGCATTATTCCACACCACCCTACCTATTACAGCATTATTCCATACCACCCTACCTATAATAACAGCATTATTCCACACCACCCTACCTATTACAGCATTATTCCATACCACCCTACCTATAATAACAGCATTATTCCACACCACCCTACCTATTACAGCATTATTCCATACCACCCTACCTATAATAACAGCATTATTCCACACCACCCTACCTATTACAGCATTATTCCATACCACCCTACCTATAATAACAGCATTATTCCACACCACCCTACCTATTACAGCATTATTCCATACCACCCTACCTATAATAACAGCATTATTCCACACCACCCTACCTATTACAGCATTATTCCATACCACCCTACCTATAATAACAGCATTATTCCACACCACCCTACCTATTACAGCATTATTCCATACCACCCTACCTATAATAACAGCATTATTCCACACCACCCTACCTATTACAGCATTATTCCATACCACCCTACCTATAATAACAGCATTATTCCACACCACCCTACCTATTACAGCATTATTCCATACCACCCTACCTATAATAACAGCATTATTCCACACCACCCTACCTATTACAGCATTATTCCATACCACCCTACCTATAATAACAGCATTATTCCACACCACCCTACCTATTACAGCATTATTCCATACCACCCTACCTATAATAACAGCATTATTCCACACCACCCTACCTATTACAGCATTATTCCATACCACCCTACCTATAATAACAGCATTATTCCACACCACCCTACCTATTACAGCATTATTCCATACCACCCTACCTATAATAACAGCATTATTCCACACCACCCTACCTATTACAGCATTATTCCATACCACCCTACCTATAATAACAGCATTATTCCACACCACCCTACCTATTACAGCATTATTCCATACCACCCTACCTATAATAACAGCATTATTCCACACCACCCTACCTATTACAGCATTATTCCATACCACCCTACCTATAATAACAGCATTATTCCACACCACCCTACCTATTACAGCATTATTCCATACCACCCTACCTATAATAACAGCATTATTACACACCACCCTACCTATTATAGCATTATTCCATACCACCCTACCTATAATAACAGCATTATTACACACCACCCTACCTATTATAGCATTATTCCATACCACCCTACCTATAATAACAGCATTATTCCACACCACCCTACCTATTATAGCATTATTCCATACCACCCTACCTATAATAACAGCATTATTCCACACCACCCTACCTATTATAGCATTATTCCATACCACCCTACCTATAATAACAGCATTATTCCACACCACCCTACCTATTACAGCATTATTCCACATCACCCTACCTATAATAACAGCATTATTCCACACCACCCTACCTATTACAGCATTATTCCACATCACCCTGCCTATAATAACAGCATTATTACACACCACCCTACCTATTACAGCATTATTCCATACCACCCTACCTATAATAACAGCATTATTCCACACCACCCTACCTATTATAGCATTATTCCAGACCACCTACCTATTACAGCATTATTCCACACCACCCTAGATATAATAACAGCATTATTACACACCACCCTACCTATTATAGCATTATTCCATACCACCCTACCTATAATAACAGCATTATTCCACACCACCCTACCTATTATAGCATTATTCCAGACCACCTACCTATTACAGCATTATTCAACAGCACCCTACCTATTATAGCATTATTCCAGACCACCCTACCTATTATAGCATTATTCCACACCACCCTATCTATAATAGCATTATTCCACACCACCCTACCTATTACAGCATTATTCCACACCACCCTACCTATAATAACAGCATTATTCCAGACCACCCTACCTATAATAACAGCATTATTCCAGACCACCCTACCTATTATAGCATTATTCCAGACCACCCTACCTATAATAACAGCATTATTCCACACCACCCTACCTATAATAACAGCATTATTCCACACCACCCTACCTATTATAGCATTATTCCACACCACCCTACCTATAATAGCATTATTTCATACCACCCTACCTATTATAGCATTATTTCATACCACCCTACATATTATAGCATTATTAGGCAGCACCCTACCTATTTTAGAATTATGGGTCCCTGCTAAGAATGGCCCTTCTCTCCGACCGGCATACTCACCCATTCAAAAAGAAAATTCTATAGAGGCTGCATATTCAAAATAGAGACCGCTGAAAAGGTACTTTCGGCTTTCTCTATTTCTAAAAGCAGCCCATTGCAGCGTGGACTCAACACCATCCTACCTATAATAGCATTATTCCACTGCACCCTACCTATTATAGCATTATTCCGTTCCACCCTGCCTATTATAGCACTATGCTACACCAGCATACGTATAACGTTACCCCACACTGTCCTACATATTTTAAGCTAGCCCACACCACCCTATCTGTTATAGCATTACCCCAGCGCACACTACCTATTCTAGCACTACACAACACCACTCTACATATTAAAGCGCCACACATTACAGCAATACCCTGAACTACAGCAACACCCCCACACTGCTGCCACATATACAGACACAGCTCACTCTTATAATACAGAAATGCCCCCTTCATTTACCCAATTCACACTATATTACAGAAAGCTCTTCTACAGATACCCCACCCAATTCCACCCACATATTACTGGAATATACTTTAGAAATATCTAATGAAATAAAAAGAAATAGTGGCCTACTAATAACCCATTTGTTGGTGCAGGAATACAGTATATGAAATAAATCTCTCCTGATCCACAGTTTGTTCTTTCATCCTCAATAAATTGTAAAACTTAGTAGAACTGAAGAACTGACTGTTTCAGGTGCCTGCCCAATCAGGAAGTGCTGCCTGGTGTTTGCATTCTGCAGGGGTTGGGCCTATTTTGGGACTCCTGGACCTATTGAGAACATAGTCATACAATGACATCCATGGATCACACCATGCTGCTTGCCTCTATTATGTTACTCTTTCCTAGTGACATGAATTCACAAACTTGCTGTTGTGCTCAAATGATGTGTGTTCTTTAAGATAAGGCACAGGATGGAATAAAATAAGACAAAGTAAAACCTCCATTCATTATGTAACCTCACTGGAACATTCTTTTGCAATTATAGAGATTGGTACTTTTGGTTTTCATTGATACAATGTCCTGTCCCAAATAAGGTATTGTTAATAAATGTTTTCTTTAATTATTGTTCTTAGATTTCTGTAAAAGTTACAAATAGTATTTACTTTAATATTTCTATTAAATGAGAATTCCAATAAGCCTGCACTGAAACATGTTTGACTTGTTACGCTCCAGATATTTTTGGAAGGATGTTATTAAGAATACAACAGTTCCAAGCAATCTGTAATCTCCATGGAATGCAAAGTGGAATGTTAAAAAGGATTACTACAGTTATTAGATCGTCATTGCGAATTTGTTTTTAAAGCTGTTCTTCCACCTACTTTAAACATTTTACTAATTCCCTCCTTCCTCTAGTGGATGCCCTGGCAAAAAAAATTGACCATTAAATTGACCT
The DNA here is from genome assembly GCA_011038615.1 of Limnodynastes dumerilii. NCBI lineage: Eukaryota > Metazoa > Chordata > Amphibia > Anura > Limnodynastidae > Limnodynastes > Limnodynastes dumerilii. The sequence continues at coordinate 290,452 of WWET01000837.1, forward strand.
CTTTAAACTGTTAATTTCTTGTTGGTTTTCACCCTTTGAAGCATTTTTATATATGCTTTTATATATGGCTCTTTAAAGACAAGGGGGACCAAGGAATGGTATAGTAAAATAGCAGTAGATTAACATACCACTCCTTTCAGTATAAGTAATGTTGAGGGCCCTGTTGAGGAAACCCAAGCAAAGGGATTAGCAATAGTTTGTAAGACGGATACATGGAAATGATCTAAAGTCTACAGCTTCATACAAGCAGTTTATACAGTGTCCCCGAGAGGGTGTTGGATAACGTGGTACATTTTGGTATTTTGCTCCCCACTCTGCAGAACAAATATGGGAGGTTCACCGCTGTATCGCGTGTTTATGTATACAGTTGAAAACAATTACGGTTATGCTAGGCTTAGACATATTAAAGTAGACCTGCCTGACTCCTGTTGTAATTACTGATGAATTGAATGGAAAAAAGCATTATCACAGTTATAGAAGGCTAAAAAAGCTATGACATGCAGAACATGGCAATGCAAAAAAGTGGGTCAGTCCTGCGTCTGCAATCTGGCAGTCTGTTAACATGCAATACAAAACTATAAGATAAATGTGTTTCTCTTCTGGATAAAAGTAGTTTTGATGGTGAGGAACATGGTTGTATCCAACTGGTGTGTAAGCCAATTACGTAAAATGAATATGAGAAGCTATTTCAATATAGTTATGGGATGTGATTTTCCAAATCCAGTAGACAAGTAGAATTAGTCTGTAGTGGACTTTAGCAGTGAGCATTGTCCAACTACCATTTGTGAAGAGTTGGAAATGAAAGTCTGAATGAAAAAGTTAAGAATGTTATGGATCAAATTTAGATTTAATTTATTTTATTATTTTTTGTTATTTGCATTATGCTTGAATATTCATGGAAACATACCAGGGTAAAAGAGAGGAAAAAATTATAATGCTAAAATGGTTTGTGCCTGGCAGACAAATAAATATATTGCTTGGTTAGGGTTGAGTGGATAGGTAATAATATGGGAGGCGAAGTAGTTGAGACATGTATATTATAGTCCACTGTTTATAATGTTTGTGGAAATCTGAGAACATTAATTATAGAATGCAACTGTAGTTTTTGGGGGCACATGGAGAGACGTCGTGCTGGAATGAAGGGAATGATTGGACATTCTGAAGATCATAGAGCATACTCACATTCTTTAGTTGCAGGCTATGCAATGAATAATGTTGCGCAGTTCAGTTTTTAACCAAAACCAGCTTCCTAACTGAGCCAAGAATAGTTGGAAAGAAGAGGCGTTGAATTGTTATTCAACTTCTGTCTTGGAGAATTATTATTTCAAGGTAGATGAAGAAATGGAATGCAGAACTGCAAATCCTTTTTAGATTTTCTCTTTTTACCCATTTGATTTGTGTTGGATTATGTTCTTCCAGGCTCTACTACACATAACCCTACCAGCCTCCTGAAAAGTCTCAATTTTCTTTTTATCAAAGTATTGATATACTTAATGATTTATACTGTTGATATTGTTTCATTGTTTTATTTAATTTGTTTGAAATGTTGAGTTTTAGAAGCTGATAACAATATGTTTCTATAGAATGACTAAGTGATATAGAAGTATCCCCCCACTACCACCAGTACAACGTTATTACATGTATCTTCAGTTTTGAAGATACATGTACATGTATCTTCAATTTTTTCACCCACCAAGATATAAAGTAAGCACAAGCAAAACTTCAATAAGCATTTCTAATATTTGCTCTTGGTTTTTCTATAAATACAAATGTGCAGGAATCTTACGCCTACATATAATTGATGCACCATATATCTTGGGAAGACTTCATTTATTCAGAACACTTTATTGCCATCCATAATTCCACTGATGAAGATCAGGTTCAGTTTTAACCATTTTGACACTTAAGGAACAACTGATAGCTGTTTTAGTATAAATGGATAGAAGAAAATCTATTAGAGTCAAGGCTGCAAAAATTTAGGCTTTACCATTTGGTCCAACATCAAGATGACCTTAATTGCCATTATAGCAAATTTTTTAAGTATCAATAAGAATATCACAATAATATCCGTATGACTGTTGCTGAAGTGACATTCTGTACCTATCTGCAGAAGAAAAATTGCTATTAACAGTAAGGTAATTTAATATTGTAACCTATGTTATGATACCTATGTAATATATTACATTTATATGCTTATGTAATACATTATGTGTAATAGATTATAATTAAAAAGATACTGTAATACATTGGTACCAACCTAAACTTACAATTCCCTCTTTCCATTCTGAACCTTCCTTTGTGAATTCTAACTTGAAAGTTAATGTGTTTAATCGCCCAGCTGGAAGCTGGTAAAACAAGCACTGATAGCATTCCATTTGGCCTCCTCTTTTATCACAATTTGACTTTTAGCACAGTCAGCTGTGTAGACAGTGTGCTGAGAATGTAAATGTGTGTGACCTTCTCTGCAGTATTGTTAGGGTTTACTTGTTAGGGCTTAATTTGCAAATTAGATTATCTGTATCTGTAGGGTATCTATCTCTTATGGTGTGATTGTGATAACTGTTACTCTTTTGTTGTGTGCTTTTATAATATTCATAGATGCTCCTAGGAAGTAGTTCACAGTTAAATTTGTGATTGGCTATAAAATGAGTCAATGTAAAGGTTAACTTTTCCTCTTTGGCACCGAACAATGAAAGGTACTAGGGGCTACCAATGCTTAGCCTGGAGGCAATTCTGTATGTTTCTCTAAGAAGTCTGGCATTGATGTTGTGTAAATATACTTTTGCTAGAATATTGTTGTGCTATATACCATTTTTTTATTTGCAACATTTTATCAAGTTTTTGTAATGCCTTCTTTTACCAAAGACCCTAGTTGTTTGTTTGTTGTTTTTTTTTTTTTTCTGTTACGTAGTGTAACCGTTCTCCTATCAAGATTGAAAGGAGACCCAGCCAATCAGAGAAGCCTCCAGCCAGCCAATAAGCTAGCTGCAAGGGTCTCCTGCTATGATTATCAATCCCAACAGAAGTGTATGGTGCCAATATCATGACCTTTCCCCAGGGGAAAATCGTCCCATTTATCTGTTATATCCTGCTGGGATCGATAATCGTCCTAGTTTATGCCCAGCCTAAGTTTAACACTTGTTTTGTTATATCACTGTTTTATGTCATTTTGAATCTTGCATTTGGAGTTAACAAGTTGATTTTTAAGATGACCAATATCTGCATGAGTTGCGCAGATTACCTAAAAAACGTTGGACAGACAATCATACTTGCGTACACACTACCCACTTTTATTCAACATCATTCCATTGGTGATAATGATTTTAAGGACCTTCGTTAAACCTAATCGTCAGATGGGACTTGTTTCAGCACAACAAAACTTGATTGCTTGACAATGCAGACAATTTTTGACCAAATGGGTGTAAATCTTGTAATTGGCCTAATAATTGGATAGGTGTTTAGTCAGCTTAAATCTGAAATGTAGTAAATAAAAAAATTGCAAAAAGTACATTTTATTTGACTTTCAAATAATCTGTTTAAAGCTGATACAACAGTGCACTAGGACTAAGTACAGATGACTGCTGATTTGACAGGAGACAGTTTTGGAACTGCCAATTTGAGGACACATTTATAACACTGGTCATCATTTGATAAAGTGTAGCAGGGCTGTCTCTACAATCACTCCCATGTTCCCATCACCCTACCACAGAGAATAGGTTAATAATTTTTGTTAGTCAGACAATTACTTTGTTTATACTACTCCTTTCAGGATATCCAGGCCAGTTCCTGTCTAAAACCTTACCTAGTTGCATCCTGACCTCCATCCTGTTTTGTAATTGTCATTTGAGTTTATTCATATATAGAATGAAAACAGGATAGCACTGATAAATGTAGAGGTTATCTCAATACAGTATAAAATGTTATTTCTGCATACATTTCAACATATGTTGGTAGGCCGTTAAGCTTGTTTAATGTTTAATTCACAGAAGATTGCTATTTTAAACCTGCTGCTATAATGTTTAGCCAAACAGGTCATAAAATACATGTTTTGTTGTGACATGTTCAAGCAAAGTCCCCAATTCCACTAGCGCCTGCAGTTTTCTTCATCAAACATACATTTTGAGGCTTTCAATTTAACGTGTGTATTTCTGATGTATTATTAAGTCAGTACATTTTGTGCACTTTTTCTCTGCTAATATCTGTCTACACGCATCGACAAGTATGATATTTTACTAGCTTAAAAAACTACTATCAGTATCGGTAAAAGTGCAGGCAGCTGAGGTAGCCATTCTGTAGCTTAAACAAGGATCTAGTAGAATGCACCTGTCGCTTGGTGATGCCACAAATTGGTGGATTGGATTGCTTGTGCCCACAAAATGAAAGTGTGTGTGTGTGTGTGTATATAAATAAACTGTATCTTTAAATTAGAAAACTATATAAACTGCAGAAATATTTTTTTCAGTACATATAGTTAGAGACATAAAATGCTTAAAGCATTACGTGCATTTATCATAGCAATCATCAAGAAAGATTCTTTCATGTCATGGAAGCTTAACATTCCTGTAAAGAGGTGACATGCTATTTGCAACAGATGTGTGCATGGGAGTATTTCTCAGTTGCTGAGCGGAAGAGCTGCAACAAATCTGTAACAATTTGCCATATTTCTATATCCAAATTAGATTATTTAGAGTGGCATATCAAACCGTGCAGCTGTGTTTGGATCACTGTATCTTTTCTTTGGCAAAGGACATGGACATACTTATTTTTTAACAACTTAGCAGTTTTAAGGTCTTGATTACTCCCACATTTGTGATAGTACTGGAGCCAGTTTGCAGTTACTGTATGTTTGTTGTTTGTTCACAAATAGCTTACTGATAAACTGCTAATAATCATATGTGACCGCAAACTGCGTCTTATTTCATCATTCGATTTTTATTGTTTTAGCAGACACATTTTATGGGGTACAGAAAAAAAAGAGGGATGGGGAACTGTAAATAGTGAGCCATAACAGTAACATACAATGAAATTACAATATCAACAGTCCTCAAATTGCCGAATGGGACCGAGTAAAACAAATTATGTATAAAACATAGAAGAAATAGGGGGAAAGAAGGTAGGGAAGGAAGGGTAGATTGGGGGAAGAGGAAGTACACTCATTTAGCTAGCTGAACACAACTTTGGATTGAGCCTGCTCAGTGAGTTACTGTCAGGTATGGGATCCTGGGCGATGTATATAAAGAGGAAAGGACACTATACAAAACACCATTTAGACACCAACCCCACGCCAATAGGGTAACTATAGACCCCGTTTAAATATCAACTGAAGGTTCTGCCAATTAGGCTACGTCAAACAGACCGATCTGGGCGCTGACTGTGCATTGCCACGATCATAAACATAATTAGTCCACGGGAGCCACTTAACCGTGATTGATGTGGATTTCATAGAGTATGTTGTTGTTCTAATCTCCATATCATAGCTAAACTGGACTTCAGAGAGAATCTTAGATATCTGGGTATATCAGTTGACTTCCAGTTTTGAGCGATAGCAGCCTTTGTAGATATTAAGATGTGTCCCGTCACATATCTATGACAACTTTGCACTTCAGGAGGATACACATGTAACAGGGCCAAGATCGGGGACGGAGTGATGCTCAGTTTAAATAAAGAGTTGAAAAACTTAAATATCTCTATCCATAGTGGTCTGATCCTGGGACAATCCCAGAACACATGAAAAATAGAGCCTATGAAACCACAATCCCTCCAACAGTATTTTGTGTTAGATGAGCACATACTATGCATTCTGGTTGGAGAAAGATAACACCTATTAATCAGTTTGACCAACATTTCAACATGGTTTATACATTGGGAGACCTTATGAGATGACACAAATATTTTTTTCCATTCTGACAAGGACTGCAAACTACATCTTAAAAGAAATCCAAAAACAACTATAGAAATCTATGCGGGGCAAGGTGTGCAGAAATAAGTTGATACATGTTAAAGAAAACAAATAGCTGAATCATGGGTCTGTTTTGATTAAATTTTTTCCCTCTTGAAATTAATTTTGTTTGTATTTGTTTTTGTAAACTGAGTAAAATTTATCCCTACTTTGTATATTATTCATACATATACACACCAGGATGGGGCATGGCGTTATGCTTATGGTAAAACTTACATGTTTGGAACGCAGAACAGAATGGACCTGATTCAGAGTTTGAAAATAAGAGAGGAAAGTTACTCCTGGGCAAAACCATGTTGATTTCAGGGGGAGTAAAGTTAATTGTATTTTTTTGCATGCAGGGATATATCTTTGCTTTTGCTTATTGCACGCTTTACTATTACACTGTTATTTATACTTGGGCTGAGAAATGCCACCTCTCAACTCTAATACTGTTTGCAACAGATAAAATGTGACTCCCCTGCAATCAACATGGTCTTGCCCAGGAGTAACTTTCCACTCTTATATTCAATCTCTGAGTCCGGTTGCACAATATTCCTTAAATCACACTGTATGATAAGGTCCGTTACTCACACTCCGTTTCTTCTTTATCTGGGTAACATGGGACACCGGGCACTCTAATAGAGGTTGGAGCGCATCCTATCTCCATCCATTCCGGCGGCCTTGATCTCTGGGATAATGTTTTGTCAACTCACAGTGGCGCTCTGGTAATGTTATTTACCAGAAATGGACAGAGAACATGGAACATTTAATGGACTCATAACTTTGAACTGGCTAAATCTCATATATATCATATACTGATTTTTTTACTGGGAATTTTCAGTATCTGTCACCTTTGTATTGATTAATGCTATGTATATACAAACACAATTTCTGTGTATACCACCCATATTTCACACTGAAGATTATTGAATACTGCCATCCCTGCATTTATTAGGGCTATCTATCTTACACATATTTTTATATTGTTTTTATAAAATCTTATATGATTTTGAATTATTATTAATAACCTCCATACATCCTCCTCCTTGACTAGTAAAATGCTTATGGTTATTTGGTTATATAAAACTAACAACTCACAATTCTTACCTTATCAGTCTGGCTGTGGAAAAGCAGGAGGTCGTCTCTGGTCTCCGCAGCCGGCAGCTGGGGAGGTCACATGACACACTGAGAGAGAGTTTCTCTCTCAGTGTGAATGAGTCGTCACTAGAGCTGGAGACTTCTGTCTCTGTGATGACGCATAGGCTTCACTGACAGCTTGTCAGTGTCTGAGCCGAGGATACTCGGAGGGGAAAAATAAACAAAGCGATTTTTCTACTAGTGTCCTGGGCAGGACAGAGAGGAGTCCTGGGGCTATCCTGAACCTTCTCTCTGCCCGGGACACTAGGCCTGACTGCCCCCCCCCCCCCCCCCCTCTCCCTCTTTNCCGCCTCCATCTCTGCTTATACTGCAATACTTTAATACTAAATAATAACTTGTGGAATATTGCTTTACTGAAAAGACAAAAACATTAGACAAACAAACAACAAAAACTTACGGTCACGTACCAGTTGTATTTTTAACTTTTCCATGGCATGTGCTGACTCTCAAGGTAAGCGGTAACTATGATGCTAAGCTTCTCAACCACTACTGTGGATGTGTTGTATGCGGCTAGAAGTCTGTGACTGAAACACTTGTGAATCCCACCTGTTACAATATCCCTGGCCATAGCAAAACACAACATTTCTAAAGGGGGGTTTCAAATGCCAAAACAGTGGACATGGTGAACATGCAGTGGATTACTAGAAGTTTAGCTTGTGCACACTAGACAGTTTTTTATATAGCCTATTTAAATACAAAAGTTTTACATAGAAACATGAAGTGAAAGGCAATTTGACCCATTCAGTCTGCCTATGTGTTTTTTTTTTACACTGATTGTAAAAAATTATTATTTTACCCAAAATTGGTTTAAAATTTAGTATATACTTCTATTCCCAAGCATGTTTAAATTGTTTTATTGTGTTAGCCTCCACCACCTCAGATGAGAGATTATTGCACTTATCAACCTTCCCTTTCAGTGAAGTAATTTCTCTAAACATTTCCTCTAAAACTACCACCCTCCAGTTGGTATGAATGAATCTCTTTCCTTGGCATATTCCCCCTCCTGTACCTTGATATATATGTAAGCTGCTATCATATCCCCCATCCCTTCTCTGCTTCAAGTAATATGTTCCGTTCCGTTTAGTGTTTTAATGTATGGACGGAACTCCCAATTCATAAAAAGATTAGCACAAAGCACGGCAT
>WWET01000837.1:299644-312952 GCA_011038615.1 Limnodynastes dumerilii
CGCTGAAGGTAGGAGTGAATGACTGCAGCCCGCGGGAAACACTATTTAAACACTTTCCTGTATCTTCAACGGATCGCTTTTGAGAAAGGGAAGGAGTCCCGAAACATGTCAGGCTGATCCGTGCATGCAGTTCCTCTGTTAGACCGCTTCCACAGCTCCAGTTTTCAGACGGCATCCAGTGTCTTCTCTGATCCCCGGCTGCGTGAGACGTCCCGGCCGGGACATCTAAGATCTGTGTTCCCTCTGCACACCAACTACATTACTGGGGTAGGAACGTTCCTTCCAAAACTGCCTTGCGTCTTAGAGACTTTTATATTTTGCCTTTTATCTTGTATAAATGTATTTGTACTGTCTGACTTTGCCTTGGTTATATTAGTAAAGCAATTTTATTCAAGCTCAAAGTCTCAGTATCTGTTCTGCAGATTTTGCAAGTAGCACTTTATGTGTACATAGGATTCACCATTCTCTCTGCATTTTATCTTTTTTTTTTTTTTCACATGATCCATCTTTAAAAGCCACCTTAACACCGTCTGATCAACCTTCAACGGCAGCTACCCAGTGACTTTTTGCATGTTCCCTATATGCCGCTATATTAATGCATCTGTGATTTACAATTAGTATTATTTGTGATTTGCCATCAACAATATTTATTTATTTATTTATCTTTCCAAACAGTCAAAGTACTACACCAGTCAGCGCTTTTTCCCACTACACTTTTGTTATCTTATTGTATTTTTTTTGAAAGGTTTGGACCCTTTTTAGTAGAGGGAGATTGCTGCAGATTTATATTGGCGCTTTTTAAGTGGTATACCCCCCTTTTTTAAAAAGAAGATATGCTGCAGCAAGTGCCCGTGATTAAAGTTTTAATTGTTAAAGAGCATCTTTATATGTTGTTTGTATTATTTTTTCCTTTTTTGTAAAGAAGGGAATGTGGGTTCATTGCTGGCCATGTCTGATTCCTTTCAATTTTGACTTTCATATAATAAAATTTACCATAGATTTGTAAAGAGATTTGTTTACATGAGCACAAAAAACCCACAACCATAAGTTAGGTTCAGTTAAACACTGCAGTGTTTGCATTTACTGAGAAAGTTTTGACCTGCCTCTAGGACAGTCTCCATGGATACCTAATGGGGCGATAATTGAATGGAACCTATTTTGTTATCCACCCCTTTCTCACATGGATGCCAACAGGGTCAAAACTTTGTTGCCTTAAAGTTCCTTTCAGTTTCATGCTAATGTGATAAGAAAACTAAGAACCATTTGTTTCATACCGCCAACCCCGTTTAGATAAATGAACATGTATTCATTCAATAACATTTATAGTAGGGGTTTCTTTCACACTGATTATGTGACTAGGTTGTCTCTAAATAAGTTGCTTGCTTGAACAGCATGCTAATTCTCCTCCTCCCTCCTGGTGATTTCTGGTTTCTTGACATAGATGTCGATCAGTCACAGTCCTCTGTGATCATTACACATTTAAGATTGTTAAAAGATTTCAGGAATTCTTTACCTGGGTAACCTGGTTTATATTAGCTTAGACACCATAGGGCTGATCCAAAGGCACATGCAAATTGGTATGCATGGGACAAGATGCAATCCAAAAGCACAATATGCCTTTTGATGGGAAGCAATTATGCCACCTAACATATTTTTTCATATTTACTAAATCATGATATAATAATGTTTTTCTTACTGTATGTAGAAATGACCCAACACATTTATATTACTTTGACAGTGACCCTTTGTAACGCGTGCAAAGTATTACATCCTAATGGATGGTCTGAAATAGGTCGGGAAATGTCTACCACCATGGACTGTATTGTCATAACTCATGGTATGTCTGTGTTTTGATTGGGTGCACCTGCTTGGGCACACCCCTACTATACATTGACTACGTTCCTCCACAATTTCCCTCCCTCAGAACACAAGATGCTGCTGCTCTTGTGTTCTATTTAGTGCTGAGCGTGCGCAGTAGAAAATCACGTAGAGAAAGGTCACATCATCTGGCGTAGGCTCACTTCGGAATATATGTCACACAAAGGCATTATTCTTTTAATCTTGTATTTAAAGTTAATTTGTTGAGACTTTAACACTGATTACTTTAAATATTGGTATATGTCTATTTGTGTCATATCAGAACAATGTATTGTGCAATTGTGTTTATACTGCGGCAATTAAATACATACAAATTGGCAACATGCAAAAGAGAACCTTTCTCCGATGCAAGCGGTTTACACCCACTTTGCAGAAGTCTGGTTTCAGTCCAATGGCTGCTGTGTATCTTTATACAGAGCCTTGATTTTTTTGCATATCTATCTGAAGATGGGCCCACATTTGGTTATAGGTTTTTATCATTTTTTAATGAGTATTTCTAGACAAAGAGGGGTATATTTTTATCGTTAATTAAATTAAATGGGAAAGTGGTCTATGCTGTTCCAAACTTACTATTTATAAGTAATAATTATAATCGGTTGCTCCCCTGCCTCAATGCCAAGGTTTGGACATCATATAACACGTTACCATTTTAGTTGTTGTTTACCAAATTGTGTAAGTTTATAGCATACTGTCACTCCTCTGTACTCTTCCGTGGAGTAGAACTCACTCACAAGGCTTTTCATAAATATTGCGCCTAACCGGCTATTTTATTAGACAAAATGCAACACCAACATTTCAATCGTCAAAACGATTTTCTTCAGTTCAGGGTGTTTAGAGACAGAAAACAATATAACTTCTTAAACACCCGTGTTCCCGCGATTGGAACGTCGGTGATGCATTATATATACACACATGCACACATTATAATCACGCACACTCATGAGAAGGCACTCCAATAATAATAACTGCAACTTCCTCAGTACACACATAAATAGGCACCTGTAATAAGTGTATGTATGTATATATTAGAGAGAGAGAGGGTCCCGTGATGAAGACCCTGCTCATGCGCAATGTTTCTCATGCCGGGGCTTCATTTTTACTAAGTCATATAAGAGAGCCACTGCGCATGAGCAGACCTCCGTGAGCACTTCATTCAGACGAAGGCATCCTGCGGTGACTGGAAAAAGTTTGAAGGTCATTGCAGGACAGCCAATGGAGGGTAAGTTTTAGTAAATAATATGAACATAGCTCCCAGGCTCCCAGTGAACTGATTTGAACCTGGATGAGCTACGTTCATATGGGTAAGTAAATAGAGCCCTATGAGTCATCACTGCAGAAAGTCCGATCCATATACATACACATGGGACAAATATTGAAGCGTGCCTGAGATTTCTGAGGCATCACAGACGCCCAGACAGGCGTTAAAGCGATCACGTGGCAAATTGCCACTACAAGTGTACTCCTATATAATTAAGCTTATTGGGGTAGATCCAGAACTACGTGTGCCGTACGTTTATTCGCGGAGCGTATTTCCGTGCACGTAAGTTCGCTACACTCCCCTCGGCACACCCCTTGCACGGACGTATTTTGTGAAGATACGCTTCCCAAACCCTACCTTAACTTTTTCTCACGTAACAGCGTACGTCCGCTAACGGACGTATAGACTACGTGAACGTACGCCGCTTAGCACGCCCATACTGTACACTTTACATACAAACCTCCACCTACTTCACGTAAATCGAACGTATTGTTGTCTCACGTAAAATTGGTACGCCCACACATAAGATTTACGTGACACATACGTGAATTTCCCATACGTTCACCATTAATGTGCGTATTTTCTATGGTGCGCATGCGCAGTGCGTTCTAAACTGCGATTTTACGTCTCCGCCACGCGTAAAATCGCTTCGAAGCGTAGTTCTGGATCAGGCCCATTGTGTTTAGATATTTAAAAGTTAATATACAGCCTAAAAATTCACCAATAAAGGGGTTGAGATCCGTTTGATTAATGCAATGCAAACTATTACATGAAGCACCTTAATGCTATGGATTTTACATTAGTAGCCTTTTGTGCCAATTCATCCATGGTTCAGTGTTTGCATGTTGTGCTACAGAAAGACTTCCACGTTATGTTACTCATTACCTGCTGATTCTGAACAGCAGGAAGCGTCATTATAAATATGCAAACCAAGTAGCGAAATAACGGTTTTTCATCTGCTTTACCTGTGATTTATTGTATCGAATGTAACAGACTTTTCACCTTCACTGTAAGGAAATAAGTCATCACTTAATAAGCTGAAATAAGTGTAGAATGTATTTAGGAAGAAGAATTGTTGTTATGTAATACCAGCTTTGATATTTTGTATTTATACATTAAAAGCCTTGATAAGATTGTAACCATTGGTTTTATGTTCTAATGTCATTGATTTTTCCTTTTTCCCATTTATTGGTAATGGAGTTGGAAAATTGTAAAAACCATATTTATTTATTTTTTAACAGGTTTTTATATAGCAACATTCTGATAGAATATCACCTCAATTCACCTCTTTCAAGGAAATTGAAACTACTAGGCTTTACATTAGGGAAGTTTATGTGTTTTTATAGTGTTTAAACGGGTGTCAGAATTAATAGTTGCCCACAATAAAGTTTTTAACTTCACTTTTAGCCATTTATTTCAGTTGGTTGTATATGAGCTGTACCATACATCATTCTTAAATAATTGGTGCAAAGGGTACAATGTCTAATTTGTGAATCCCCACAACATCACAGGATCTGCCTCTCTGTCACACCAAGGGCCATATTTACTAAGCTCTGGGAAAGGAAAAGTGGAGATGTTGCCCATAGCAACCAGTCAGATTCTAACTGACATTCTCTCTGCTCTGTCCGCTAATTTAGAACATTTGTAATCTACAGCGAAAGTGAGAGGTAGATCTGATTGGTTGCTATGGGTAACATCTCCACTTTCCCTTTCCCACAGCTTAATAAATCTGGCCCCAAGTGTTTGTTCCCTCTCATGTGCATTTTAGATAAAGCAGGAGCTGGCCAATTCTACATAGCTTGACTTGGCATCATTCTTCTTTCTAAAATATATGCAGACTAGATTAAGTTATGTTTACAAATAATAAATACAACATAATTTTATGTTATTAATGCAGTTAGCATTTTTTTTTACCCCTATTTCGCTAGAGATTTGTCACTTTTACAGAGTTGATGGCAACTGGTAATAAAGTTGTACGTCAATAGACCCTAAAGCCGTCCAATAGAGTGACAATATTTGGCTGCATGTCAGAATGGTTTCTTGCCAAGTAGCACTCTATTGGTATTGGGGAATTGTAACCAGCTTATAAATAACCTCCACTTTAATGTAATTGTTGTCCTGAAACTTGTCCTATAGATCACAGTGAAAAATGCTATGTCAGATTATTTGTTTTAAACAAAATGACCTCCCAAATGTCTAACATCTGACTCACATTTATAGATTATGATTAGTGATTGATTTGCGTAAAAATACAGCTTTAAATGTTTTATATGTCTTAAAGTAAAATAAAAATAACAGTGTAGCTTGATTTAATTGTTTAGCAACCCCTAGCAAACTTACATGTCTTTTTAAAGCAATAAAGAAAATATTCAACCCTTGAAATGAAATAATAAAATAGCCACACTTTTCTATTTGAGTTTAGTTTTCATGTAAACTAGACTCAACATTTTTTTATTTTTTGTAGATACTTTTTATTTCAAGCATCTCAATTTAACAATTTTACAAAAATCGAGATATACTTTGTCAAATAAATCACAAGATTTGTACAGAATACAAGACTAAACATTATTAAGATTCTGTATAGTTAAGCAATATTATGGATTTTCTTGCTATATAGAATAGTGCTTAGTTTTGGCTGGCTGTACTACTCAGCTGTTCATTTTGCATACAACTACTTCTGACATGTAATCTGAAAAATGTATTACATTGTATACCTATATATCTCCACACTACTGCGTAACAATGATGAAAACAGATAGAATCTGCTCATCAATGAGTCAAAATCCACTTTGCAATTTATAAAAACAGAATTATACACACTGTTTGTTGAGTCGCAAACCGTGAGAGGAACCAAGAAACATCTGGGAAGAATGTGTGTAGAGAAACGTCATATAATGTACTTCAAACGTTACTAGTGCCCAACAGCCATTTTGGTGCAAAGATCACACATGATAGATGAACATGAGTGTATGCATTTGCCTTTCTTTGATTTTCTGTTTGTGTGCATGTATTTTAAATGTCCAGTTAAACCTATAAATTAGTCTGAGCAGACAAGGGTTCTTTTCTTTTTTTACTTTTTTTTTTAATAACTGGAGCACCTTGTGGACATACAGATTTAAACCTGTGATGTCAGTATTGTTAAAGCAGAGGGTTATGGGATAGAAAATCACAAATCTGACAGTAATGTGTACTCATGAATCTGCATGCTCATTGGTTTCAAATGTTTGCTAATACACTTCATAGTTGCCTACTTTTTAAAAATAATTTCAGGGAGAAAGTAAAAAACATAGGGGCGGTCCCTACATCGCCAGTGTTTGTGTATGACTTCCCCATACTCCCCTGTGTATTCTCCAGACTTCCCCCATATGCCCCTGTATATTCTCCAGACTTCCCCTGTAAGCTCGATATGTCTGGCCATCCTCCATGTCTGCCCTTCATTATTATGTCCAGTCTCCATGTCTGCCCCTTATTATTATTATTATTATTATTATTATGTCCAGTCTCCATGTTTGCCCCTTGTAATGGCCAGTGCCAGCCTCCTTATCTGCCCCTTTAATGTAGGCCTCCTTATCTCCCCTTTCGGCCAGCCTCCTTATCTGCTTTCCCATACTTCCCTGTATTCTCCAGACTTCCCCATACGCCGCTGTGTATTCTCCAGACTTCCCCATATGCCCCTGTGTACTCTCCAGACTTCCCCATATGCACCTGTATATTCTCCAGACTTCCTCATAGGCCCCTGTGTATTCTCCAGACTTTCCCTGTAAGCTCGATATGTCTGGCCAGCCTCCATGTCTGCCCTTTATTATTATGTCTCCAGTCTCCATGTTTGCCCCTTGTAATGGCCAGTGCCAGCCTCCATGCCGCCCGTGTAATGGCAGGCTCCAATATCTGCCCTTTTATGCCAGCCTCCAAATCTGCCCCTTTGTGCCAGCCTCCATATCTGCCCCTTAGTACCAGCCTCCATATCTGCCCCTTTGTGCCATCCTCCATGCCAGCACATTTTTTTGTTTTCTCATTTACCTTTGATGTCTTCTGCCTTCCTCCGCGCGGCTCCTATCCGGCTCTCCCTCTCCCCGGCATCTGCTGGCGGTCACGTGATCGCTGGTAATACAGGGCTCCTACGGGAGCCCTGTAGGACCAAATCTCTTAACTTGAATGGCAGTGACTTTATAACTTAGGATCACTGCTATTCTGTAACCGTTTGGTCCTACAGGGCTCCCGTAGGAGCCCTGTATTACCTGTACTTCACTCTGTGAAAAACAAAAGAAAATTTGGGAGGCATGGCTCTTCCGGAGCTTGTCTCCGGGAGAAAAGGGTGCTCTCCTGCGAGACCGGGAGATCTCCCAGGATTCCGGCAGTCTCCTGGGCAACCATGACTTACTTATGTGACATTGGGGCTGATTCAGAGTTGCACTTCCACCTTTTTTTAGGTTTAAGTGTAGACCTGAGCAATACCATGTTGAATTCCAGGGGGAAGGGGCAGATTTAAATTGTAAAACCAGAATTAAAATTAGGAGGTGAAGTTTCTTAGCTCAAGAGTAAACATAAAGCTATGAAATATTTTAGATATTTGTGTAAAAGTAATGTATTTTCCCTGCATGCAAAAATTAATTAATTAACACCCCTTACTTTGAAAAATGGTTTAGCCAAGCTGTACACTTGCACCTAAATAAAGGTGTAAGTGCATCTCTGAATCAGCCCCATTGTTTTAAATGTTATATAGTATGTACCCAGCTTAACAATGCCAATGTAAACTAGATTAAATCTCCCCATGCTATGATTAATCAAAATCCTACAAAATACATATTATTGCTAATTACCACTATAGGGTATTCAACTTTTGCCACCTCAGTCTTGGAATGCAGTGGGCTTAACGTGATGCTGTTACTTAAATCTGTGATTAACACCTACAGTTTATTACTTAGCCACTACAAACAAGGACTTAGCTTATTGACTCCAGTAACAAGATGCTTACATCATTGCTGATTAAAATGTGATGGTGAAATAGTTGCTGTGGAATTACCATAGTTTTAGAGCATTACTACAATGCCAATTGCCCTGCCATTATGAATCCAGGCATTCTTTCTGAATTGTATAGACTAATGTTCTAAGGATAATTCCATAGGTGGAACGTTTCTTTTTTTATACTTGTATACATATATCTCTGTTTTATATGGAAGTTTGTGGAATGGTAGTAGAAAGGTGTGCAACCACTTTTAATGCCAGTACACCTTTTTGGTGCATATTATATGTGTTGTTACATTCTGATTATATTATCAAGACAATACATGCTCAGGGTGCTGTTGAAATTATAAATCATGGTTGCCAACTTTTGCAAGTGAATATCACACCAAAGGGGTGTCCTGTGAATAGCTCCACTCACGGGTGGGTCTAGCGCTGCCAGGAAAACTATTTCTCAATTAAAATGGCAGAATCAGTGTTTATTGATTGTTGTCTGTGAATAAATACATTTTTAGAATTTATTGTGAAGACTGTAAATAGGAGATTTGCTGAGTTCATGTTTTATAGAAAAGTTAAAAGTAGGTGACATTGCAGCTGATGAACATGTGACCAACGTGGCCTTTATGAAAATGACCATCTCCAAACACCAGGGAGTCAGGGAGATCACCCACTCTTCAGGAGTATCCCTGATATTCAGAGAGATTTGGCAACTATGTTTTAAATACATACAAAGTAAAGTGATCCATATCTGTGAACAAAAAGTGAAATCAAAGTATTCTCCCTGTATGCAAAGAGCACAATTAATTTGACATCCCTGATATTCAGAATGGTTTTGCTATGGTGTAAATTTCTGCTTGTTTTCCTCTTGTCCAACTTAACAAAGTGAGCTTTCGTGAAAGCAGCAGGTTTATGGCATTTTAATCCTTTCTGAGTTGAATACAAACTTAAAAAGGTTGTTTAATACTCTTATCAGTCAGCTGTTTATTGTGCAGGACTTCAGAATATAGGACTAATATTTAATGTAGACTGTTTGTTTCTCAAAGTAGCCATTGTATGGGAACCAAGCAAATGGTAATGTAATGATAGTCTCAGAAGGTCATTACCATGTACAGTACACCTGCACATGGCTTTCTTCTGTAGTAAATAAAGGTAGGTTTTTAGTCATTGCATTTTTATTTTTTCAAAACAAGATTGCAATTTTATGGTACAACATTTGCCCTTGAATTCATGTATGTCTATATTGTCAATGGCAGAGATAGTTAATTACAAATATCATGCAAAACAAAAATGTCTCTTTGGTGCCCTCTGCTGTTAGTTAAAGACTTTACAGGTTTTTTTTTTATAAGACTCAGTGACAGTGATGCTTTATTACAGTTACTTAATAAATACAAGCTAAACAATGTTTTGATGCAATCTGATGTAATGGTAAATAGAATGTAACTGTCTGTGATACCCCAGGGTAATAATTTGAAGCTTTCTTTCTCTTTCAGACTTTCTCTACATAAATCAAGCTCTGAAGAAAGCTCTGTCGGTCAGTATTATGGTCTAAACCTGTTTCCTCAGAATTAGTGTCTAAAAAGAAGCCTCAGTAGGGTGTAGGCAATAGCCTATAGTAACAGTGTCTTTGTGACCATTCTGTCAAGATTGATGGGTTTTAAGATCGTAGGCTACATTATAGTATATGTTGTTTCCAATGCAATATGTAATACAGTCATAGACCATCAAATATTAAGAAATAATCTTTGTTTGACAAATATAACAAATACTTAAAAAACATAAAAACAAAAAAAACCTATTATTTACTTCCATTACAGTTACATAGAGTGCTAAGCATACTATCATAATGCAAAAAATTGCAAATACGTCTATAAATATCTGTAAATGTATGTACAAAATTGTCACTTAATATCTTATTACTTAGCCAGACCTTTACTGTACAATTTCAATACCTATGCCCATCCACCATGCATATCTTGTGCGAAGGCTGAACTTTTACACGGAACTCTGTATCGGGTGGCTGTGTTCCGATGCGAAAATATTGATGCTGTGCATGCTGCGTTTCTGGATCCGACCCTTAACCTAAGCAAGCCCTTCACAATGGGGCCTAAGGATGCAAAGGCTCTTTATATGGGAATATTGATAACACCAAAGGGTCTTTATATGGGAATATTTATAACACCAAAGGGTCTTTATATGGGAATATTGATAACACCAAAGGGTCTTTATATGGGAATATTGATAACACCAAAGGCTCTTTATATGGGAATATTGATAACACCAAAGGCTCTTTATATGGGAATATTTATAACACCAAAGGGTCTTTATATGGGAATATTTATAACACCAAAGGGTCTTTATATGGGAATATTGATAACACCAAAGGGTCTTTATATGGGAATATTGATAACACCAAAGGCTCTTTATATGGGAATATTGATAACACCAAAGGCTCTTTATATGGGAATATTTATAATACCAAAGGGTCTTGCATGGGAATGTTTACAATACCAAATGGTCTATATATGGGAATATATAGCATGCCAATCAATGTTTCTCATGTTGGAATTTTGTCTGTTTTAGGAAAAATTGACTGGAAGAAGAAAAATAAGTATTTTTGGCAAAATTTCCGTAAGAGCCAGAAGGGAATAATGAGACAAACTTCAAAAGGTAATTTAAGTCTTTATTTTCCTGTAGTAATTTTTATACTTTAATTTTAATATTTATATTGCATCATAAATTGTCCACAGTGCTTTACAGAGAACATTAGACATTCACATTAGTCCCTGTTCCTATTGGAGCTACATATTAAGCTCTTAACTTTAGGGCTAATTTAGCATCCAGTTAACCTACAAGTATGTTTTTGGCATGTGGGATGAAACCGGAGCACCCGGAGAAAACCCACGCACAGGGAGAACATACAAATTCCACACAGATAAGGACTAGTCCGGTTATTGAACTCATGAACTCAGTACTGTGAAACATAAGTGCTACTCACTTAGCCACCCTGCTGTCCTTTTATACCAGCTTCTTCAGAAGTGTTACCTAATTGTACAACTGCATTATTTAATTAGAAAGCCACTGTAGTTGTCTCTGTCCCACAATCTCCTTCTATCTTCTTCTAAATGTACAATTAGTGTGTACCACAACGCCATAGACAGTGTGTATATTGTGCGCTTCTTTATAATTAATAACAATTTAGGGGTTACTGTATTAGACTAAAGCTGGGTACACATTCATTTCTTCTTCAGATCTAGTAGCTCACAGACGGTTAACACAATCTTACAACAGACCAAGGTTTCACATACAAGATCCAATCCGTGACACAAACCTGTCCAATTTACAGCAGAACCCTGACCTACATCTGCTGAAAGGATTCTGTCACCGCACACACTCTTCCAATCATTACCAGATTGCCTGTCATGGAAACAAAGGCGGTGTTGCATGAAGTCCGAATTAGGAAAATAATTGAATAACGCAGTTGTAGGATCATTATACCGAAACATGCAACCAGGATTGGATGTTATGAGCGGTCAAGTAAGCTTCACCTATCCAGTGTCCGACATCCTAGACAGTTTGATTGGATGGGAATTGAATAAGTGTGTACCCAGCTTAAAAGGGACTGTATTGGCTGAGATTAACAATGACAGTGATGATCAGAAATGGGGTCTCTGGCCAAATGATTTTAGTTCAGAGCATCATTTTACTTTTGTCAGATATGTAACTGTGTTCCAGTTATTTGACTGTTTATGTGTCTAAGAGGCTACTATGAAGAAGCTTTTGATTACTGTTTTCCATAATAAAAATAATTGTAATAAAAACATGCTTGGCACTTTGCCAAGCTTTGATATTGTGGAGATATGTGGAAAATCTGCTTTGGCGTCTCTAGAAGCGTATCTAGTGTGACGCAAACATCTTTTAATAGAAAATGTGCATGTTTGATCACACACTGACTGGTCTTCTCTTAGCTATAGATCAGACATAAAGGCAGTTGAATGGGGAATTATAAGTGTCTTCGCTTTAGGCTAGTTGTAACATGACAGAGAGGGTCTGTTTCTGAGATTTTTCGTAAGTAGACCAGTTTGGTGATGCAATTGTAAAAGACATAGCAGATGGAGGAAAATCAAACAATGCTGCCTTTTATACTGTACAGTGTCCCAGTAGGCTCTCAGAGTACAATCCTGTACATCCACACAATGAAATAATGTCCTATTATCAGCTGGCTAGAGCTGTATCTTCACAACTTGTATTTCCTCTAATACAAGCCGTTTCATTTTTTATTTCTTTCGTTTCTATGAAATTGATTCCAGCATGTAGAATTACTTTCTTGTTCACTTTCAATCTGTTTTGACCCTTGTGCAGTATTCTGCTTAACCATTTCTGGTTGCGGATAAACACAGCACTACAGGCATGGCTGAGTGTTTTCTCCAGCAGATGGAAGCAGTGCCCAGTAAAACTAATAAGGGAACATGTGTCATGGTCTTTCACTGCTTCATAGCAGAAACTGGTCTTACAATCTAATGTTCTGTATCTATATTTTCAGTAGATATTTCTATAAGGCCCTATACACTTATTGGCCTCATATACAATCAGATCTCTGGGGCAGTATCATAAGTGTGTGTGTGTGTGCTTGTCCATGATCTTGATTTGCAGTGATAAAAAAGGTCACATTGAATTTGTCGTGCCCTGGTGTAGTGTGTACACATAGCTCTGCTTGCTTATCAGCACTTATAGAATACTAATCATCAGTGAAATTTTAAGAGCAATTGCATCTAACGTATGATTGCATAGGTGTGTGCCCAGCGATTGACTGGAAATAACACACTTTAATAATTCACTTTAGGTGTGAAGAGTGTTATAATGTAATCCATAGGTATTGATGAATTATTTTACAAGCTCTCATGGCTGCTAAAAACAAAAATGTCCACAGAAGGCTAAAAATGTGTTTTGTTCTACAAATTCTCATGTGAATTATTTTGTTTGTCTTTTCTTTTTTTATGTCTAGGAGAGGACGTTGGTTATGTGGCCAGTGAGATCACAATGAGTGACGAAGAGCGGATTCAACTTATGATGATGGTAAAGGAAAAAATGATCACCATTGAGGAGGCGCTTGCAAGGGTAGGATTGAAATCTAAAAATAAGTATATCTATTACTCGTAATATAGTGTGATATTGCAGAATACATGGTTTATATGAAGATTTTTTTTTAAATA
>WWET01000837.1:322350-339916 GCA_011038615.1 Limnodynastes dumerilii
ATATATTGTAGAAAGAGAAGATATTGTTTGTTTAAATTTAAGCATTTCTTGTTTGTATACATTTACAGTTTTATCTAAACTATTTTATTTAGACTTATTTATAATCCGTTTGTAATATGTATAGGCGTTTAGCACAAATGTTCTGTTACACTTCATTATTGTGTCATCGATTTATTGGGACATTGTTACCTAATCTTGCTCTTGGCAATTAGCTATGTCTTTTGGGCAGAGGACCGCTATTCCTAAGAATCTCCTGATCTGCAAAGTAGTGAGAGGTATTTTTGTGATGTCATCAGCTGTGTTCAGGATGCTTATGCTTCTTTGAAGAAGCCATAACCTCTACATTTAAATCATTACTGCCATTTAGATTTTTTGGGATAATTTCACATTCCCGGCAAGATTTTTAAGTTGTAGCTTGTGCAGTGATTTCGGCTAATTCCTGCCATTGGTGTTGATGCTATAGTAACCAATGAATATCAATTGAGCTTGGTTAGAATGATACCATTTTTGGCAAACTGATTAGTTGTGTTTAACTTAAAATGCAGACAAACAAATAAGTTATTGCAACATTAATACATGTACATATATTCATTTTTTAACTGCATCTGATTGTACTCAAAGGTTTCAAACATTAGCTCTTTAAAATAATTTAAGTTTATTTCTTCAATCACCTTATATGGTCTTTCCCGGTGATTTAATGGGTCAGATAACCTGGAACAGCAATCTTGTATACACATTTATTCCTAAATGTTTGCTATTTTTTCTAAAATAAAAAAAATGCATTTACTTATATAATGGCTACTTACGCACTTGTATCAGTTACTGTACATAACATTTTTCTGATTTGTGTGATACGGTTTTAGTGGCAATCTGTACCACACACAAGCAGTATCGCTGAAGTGTATAATATATAGAGTTAAGTGTTCCAGCTATCGGAAGACTTTTCACTATCTCTGTCACATGGATCTTTAACCAGGGTTATTTGTAGGGTGTACACAGCCTATTTACCCATAAGCTTTGTTTTGTCTGTTTTTCATTGCATATTTGGCAGAATAATCTTACTGCTTTGATTTGACAGGAGAATGCATCATTACCCTGATTAAGCATTTAGAGAAGTCTTCATTACTGTCATTGACACTTTTGTGCCTCCCTTTGCGTTGTTGGATGGATGGAGTCTGCTGGAAGTTGTACACTGTTTGCCAAAAACCCTTTATTCAAGGGACTGACTAAAGCTTGAGAAAAAATGTTCTTGGACAATAAACTTGCTGGATTTCATAGCTCAGTTAAAGATACAATGCATGTGGGACTGTAGTTTATCTATTTTATATTTTATGACAACGTGTATAAGAATCCATTTGGTATATCTATAGGAATTAATATCTTTTCATCTTATAATAAAAGTCTTATAGTATGAATGTTTCTAGTACGGTCTAATTAAAAAGTATTTAAAACTGCATTCCACTTACAAAAAGTGTTACTTTATTGTGCAGACTTCCTGGTATTGAATTTCAGACAGAATGTAAATGACCTCTAATGGAGGTCTTCCTGTGTTGTCATGTGATCAGCAATGGGGCAAATATGGTGCCTTTGTTTTTGTGCCTTCATTGGTATTTTATTCTGTAGAACATCCTGACGCTTATGATAAAACTGGATATAGATCATGGTCTTGCCACTTAATGCAAGCCTAATAAAGGGAATGTAGTATTCAATAAATACCTGTGATTACAGACCCTTCTTGCACAGCTGTAGCATTGTCACATCTTGTATAAGACATACTACATTGTCACAACTTTTTATACTATTATTTTACTAGTACAGTTTCAATGTTTCTCCCTTTTTCCTGTTCTCCAACAAAAAAAAAAAAAAGCCTGGCTGTGTTTCTCGTTATGAGAGCATTGCAGATGTGCGAAGGATATACTTGTTCCAAGAGAAGCTGAGAGGTTCCACCCTAGGAATTATGCCAGCGTTCCCGTAGATTGCAGTCTAGTCTACTGGCAGCCAAATGTCCTCCTCTTTCTTTAAATGCTTCATTTTATGTATTGGACTGGTTGCTTTGTTTTGGTTGAGAACTAAAGAGCCAGCTGTCTAACAATCTGATGTAATGTTACCTTGGAAACTGAAGAAGCAACACTCGGGTTCCATAGTCAGCATTACAATATTTAGTTATGCCAATGTTGTTAAAAAATATTGTGGTCCTCGCAATGGAAATGTTTGCTCTGCCAGAGGGTAAATAAGTCCTGGATTTGCATTGGCAATTTTTATTTATTTATTTTTTAAACACTGTAAACCATTACGCAGCCCGTTCTTCGCAACTCCAGGGGTGCTGAATGCCAATGACTTGGCTATCAATTTAGACAGTGCTTCAGCTCTTTTGTATCAAATACATTATTATTGCTGGGTACGCTACTGTTAACTTTAAATCCAGTGGTGTACATTTTTATAGTATTTCTATAAATATTTAAACTGTACTTGTGGCAATATTGGAGGCAAAATACAATTTCTCATCTGATTTTTTTAATTTTTTTTTTTATCCATATGCAATGGTAAATATAAACATTATATGGGACCCCTGGATGGACTCCATCTACTACTCAGGTATAATTCCTTTTGTTCCCCAGCTCGACACGGCACACTCCTTAATTGCAGTTGGAGATCCTACTGTTATGGGTACTAGTAACATTGACACGCACTCTGTTTAAGATTAGCTATTTATTTAAAGCTTAACTATATATGATGACATTACTTCATGGAACGCATGCTGAGCGCTGTGTCACGCTCGTAGTGTTATACTCAGAGAACTTGAACTTAATCACTGTGATTTACCGCTTTGTAATCATCTTCCTGTTTGAAGTGTGTTCTTTGGCGCGTAATCCGCCTTTCTAGTTCCTTTGTCCATGAAGTGACACTCAATACGTATTTTGTAGTTTGAGTTTCTTTTGTCTTTGGTTTGTATGTTCTGCTTATATGTAATGTTAAAAATTCAAAATGCCAATAAAAAATACATGATTTAAAAAAAAAATATAAACATTATAGACCATATCTGGCAAATGAAACCATTGAGCGTGAAACTGTAATCTTACAATTGAACAATTGAGTACATTGATAATCTGAAACAGAGATGAATTATTTATAATGTTCTAATGTGTTGCACATTTTGACCTAGATTTCCATATGAATGCAGTACACGTATTTTTTAGGAATACTGACCGTTTAAGCTGCTTGTGGTTTTCATTATATTGTTCAATAAGGCATGCGTAATGACATTATTTCCATATACACTCCTATCGCATACTATCCTCCCATTCTGCACTTGTGTGTACACATGTTCCCCCATCAAATGTGAACTTTAATTGGGGAAAGGTGTCCTGTTTTTTACAAGTACTTCTTCCTTATAACTCAGACTGTGATATTCTGTAGAACTTAATTCATGAATTCACATGGAAGGGTTCTTAGTTCACAAAAGTTATCATTGTTCTAATTTTCTACAAGTTGACAAATGTGTTTCTTCCTCTAAACCTGCAGAAATCTTTTCCTCTCTCTACAATTCCTATTGGTTTCCCATTTCAATTTTGTTATTCCCAGGCTTAGTGTTTCCTCTGGCATGTATTTGTGACGTATATGTAAAAACAAAACAAAACAAAAAAAAAATACCAAAAATTAAAACACCAAGATTTTCATGCCCATTCATGACAGATGTCTTTTCTGCTGATGTTGACATTTAAATGCTTGGATGGCCTGCTTGTTGGCATTGTCCCCTCCCACTTAAAACCTCCCTACGCAATGTTCTAGCACGATTTCTCTGTGTGCATATTGACCACATATGATACACATTCTTGATAATAGCTCTTAGGCAATAAGCCAGGATTAACCCAAATCAGCATAAACCTTTAAATTTCACACTTCCCATTTATTGTCTACATTTTTTGCTTTTATTTTATTGTAGCTTTGGTGGTATATATTTCAGTTTAAATGTTTTGTGTGTGTTCAACAGATCAAATTGTCTGTATCCCTTTATCATTTAATCATCTTGCCAAGCAAAATATATGTTTCATATAAGCACATGATAACCACAAAACAGAGATATTTAACACGATAAATAGAAAATCAATTTATTAAAGGCCTGCTCACCCACTATGTCTAGCATATATAAATATTCTGGCACACAGAATTAAATAAACTGTTAGTGATGTATGTAGCATGGTTCCAACAGCTTTCTATTATCTACTATTTTTACTGCACGCAGCTGTGAATTCTGACTGGCTTATCATTAATCATTGTCCAATAGGCAGTTGCATGATAGAAATTATAATGTAACACCTGGCACAAGGCAGGTTTATGCTGTCAATATTACATATCTTCTTGCATGTGCTTTAATAGATGGAAACCAATCGGATTCCAGCTATCATTTTCTGGAATGTATTTGGTAAATGATATTTAGAATTTGGTTACTATGGACTACAACTTTTCTCTTCTCTCTTGAGAAAAGTAGAGAGGTTTGATAAATTTACCCCATGGTGAGTGTTCAATTTTTGGTGTAAGTGTAGAATCTGTTTTAATTGTAGAACCTACCATCTATTGTGGTAGCCAGTGGGAAAGTAATCTTAAGATGTCCCATAGGAACACACCAATCACAGAACCTTTCATAAGTTAAATCCTTGATAATTTGTTTGTGAGAACTTTGAATGTGCTTCATTGTATTTATGTATTCACAAAACAAGTTGTTTGCTAAGCAAGAAGCCAAACATGTAACAAATGACACATATATGGAATACTCCTCACAGGATATATTGGGGAGGAGGAGGCACAAAAACCTTTTATTATAATGTAATTTATCATTTGTTTGTAAAATCTTGTAATTAATTTGTGAGAAGTGTAAACAGCATTATGAAACACTTTTTCCTCAAGTAGATGAGCGGAAGTATCATATTGTCAATGTATTGGCATTAGCACAAGATTTCTGTTCCATCTTGTTCCATCTGCTGTCACTGCTGGAGAAGAGATGCATTTTTTCTGTTATTGTTTTATTATATTGTACTCTTGAGGGGGAACATCTGGGCTACAGCACATTTGATCAAACAGAAAAGTAAAGGAAATAAATGAGCAAACATCTGATATGGGAATATCTGGTGTATAGCTATAGGTTTGTAACCTCTGTGTAACCAGTTGAATACATGTAAGAAAATCTTACCAGGCAGCCATTTTTAGCACTGTTCTGAGTTGCTTTTCCTGCAACATGTAATAGTTTATGGTGAAGGCATATGATGGTCTCAAAATGTCCATTCTTTAGCAAGTAGTGTCTACTTTACCAAAGAAAATACTGGGGGAAAAAAATCTGCTTCACCTGTGAGAAATGCAAAAGAGTCAAAGTCTGCAATCTTGCCTTACATTATGGCCACTTTCCACATCTGTATGACTTAATTTTACCCGGACTAAATAAGCATGCAACCCCATTTCAGCAAAGGCATCCCCAAATTCAACCAACAGAGCCCAATATCCTATAGAACATTACCAATGTTTATTTAAATCCAGTCTCTTGTGCTGCCATAAGAGTCCAAGCTAAATAGGAAGAGTTTGTAGTTATAGTTATGATTATCCCTTCTAGCCTCCAAAACAGCTAGTTATTACTCTTAATGGGCCGGATCCAGACTTAAGAAGGAGCTTGAAATTGAGAGAGGAAAGTTACTCCTGGGCTAAACCATGTTGATTGCAGGGGAGTCATATTTCATCTGTTGCAAACAGTATTAGAGTTGAGAGGTGATGTTTCCTATCCCAAGTCTAAATAACAGTGTAATAGTAAAGCTGGTCAGTATATGTGTGCAGTAAGCAATTCAAAGATATATCTCTGCATGCAAAGAATACAATTAACTTGACTCCCCCAAAAATCAACATGGTTTTGCCCAGGTGAAACCTTCCTCTCTTAATTACAAGCTCCTTATTGAGTCTGGATCCAGCCCAATTTCAGTAATAAAAGCAGCCTGAAAATAACCTCCCCTCACATGCCCACAAATACATATATCCATCCTGATGAACCTTCTGAATGCCATTCAGAATGCTCTTGTGTTGAAAATAAGAACAAGATTAATGTCTTTTAAAAGAATGTTGGCCCAGTATTTTTGGTTACAAATATCACCTATGAAGAATAATATATTTGGACTAACTGAAGGCTTTATAAGTAAATAGTATAGATGAGTTGTGTTATGTTTCAATGATTGTCTTCAAGTACTTTAAAACTGCTTTTTGCATTGTTGCATACAAAAACATGGGCAAGACCAGGGATATTCAGACAGAAAGGGGTAGGTCTAGCATTTAGTAGTTGGTGTGGGCGGGTAGGAATTGATATGATAGTCAATAGAGGTATAGTGAGATGCCAATAGAGAGTAGTCAGTGATGTGGATTTATACCATATATTGTCTTTAGACTCAAATTAGTTCCGGTAATGTTGCAAGCCAGAAATAAAACGGCTGGAAGAGCGGTACTCAGTGTCGAAATGAGGCAGGATGGATGATATGGGAGACAAAGAGGGAGAGCAAGAACACAAATAGCATATTATCCTTAGTGTAAACGCTCACCTTCTAAGCTTTACAATAAGGCCATCAAATGTGCGCTACATCTGTTTGTCTATACTACTGTTTGTCAAGACCAGGGATATTGCCATCATTTTGAGTTACCATAAGTAGATGTTTTCTATTTGTTCCTAGTGGAACTTGCAAGTTGTCTGGATATATGAAGTTAAATGAGACACCACACAATTCTATATTAAGAATGTATGAAAAAGAATATATGAATAATACTTAGCTTCATCTGGTATAATATTGCTTGTTAATGTTCAGCTAATATCCAGGAGCCTCTATCTCAATCGTTGTAAAGCTGGAGAGGTCAAAACGAGCACTTTTGCAGTCAGCCCCATGGGTGAGGCTGGGAAGTTGACCTTGTGATTACACCTGTATACCTTAACAACAACAGAGCTGGAACTCCCTTTCTTATTAGGGTTTAAACTTGTTTCTAGCATTCTATCGTTCTTATTTTCTACATTATTCACATGTGCAGTATACTTATATTTGAAAATATCCAGTAAACAACATTCCTGAACTATCTATTTCTACATTATTTTAATACCATGTACACATAAAAGCATACAAAATGGAGGACAGTGACCATTTTTAGACTGTCCTTCAGCATCATTTTTGTAGCTTACTTACCAATTTTCAATGAAAATTTTAAATATTCAGAAAAAATTTCCTGCCAGAGGTCCTGTTGCCCATAATTGATACCACAGTTTGCTTCATTATAGTTATACAGTGCTATATATTTTATGGATGTTTTAGAAGTTATTTTCACTTCACAGATATACTGTGTTAGAGACTCCAGTTTTCCTTAATATACATGGGAAGCAATGAAACACAGGGAGGAAGAGTGACTAGAGACTAATTAGCTTATTAAAGTCTTCCTGTAGTAAGATATCACTCTGTTGGTTTGTGATTTCTCCATTTGTTTAATCTATGGGTAGTGTCTAATCTAGTGTAGCTTTATTTGCTTGTTTTCTCCATCCTTATATAGCAACATTGTGGTTCTTTGCCATTTGACCTTTTGCATTATGGCACAACTGTTAGGACAAAGGCTGCATATTTTATCAATCACCAAACTATACATTTTACAGACTACCGGTAATTTACACCAATTGAGGTGTAGGATACTATATAATATAATATAGTAAGGTAATGTTTGTCCACTGGGGATAACCCTGGAATCTAAAAATAAATATCTATTTCTTTGTCCTAAAAATTCAAAGAAAAAAAAGTTTGTCGTTTTTGTATCTATTTGTGTATATGTTTTAATTTTCCACTAGTCAAGAGAACAGTCCGAAGATGAGTCGGAGGAGTCGGTAAAATTCAAGAGGCTCCACAAACTGGTGAATTCCACTCGACGGGTCAAGAACAAGCTTATTAGGGCAGAAGAAATGAAGAAGCCCAATGCAGAAGGTGAATACAGTATGCCAGGCTCCCTAATTGTGGGAGCCAAATAAAATGGCAGTCACTGGTTAATTGATCTCAACAATAGCAGCCAAATCCAGTAGTGGGCTGGAAGCATATTGAGAGAAACAAAGGCTCCTTCAGATTACAACACGTGGTTTAGAGAAAGGACACTCTTAAGTGTGTCCCTTAATGTACTTGTTAAATGAAGTGTCCCTGTAATTAGAACTACCGCATGGGGCAATCAACCTATGGTTGTTGTAATAATATTGGGCCTGATTCAGACTTAAGAAAGTGCTTAAAATAACAGAGGAAAGTCACTCCTGGGCTAAACCATGTTGATTGCAGGGGAGTCAAGTTAGTTGTATTCTCTGCCTGCAAGAATATATCTTTGAATTGCTTTCTGCACAAAGATACTGACCAGCTTTACTATCACACTGCTGTTTATACTTGGGCTGGGAAACGCCACCTCTGAAGTCTAATACTGTTTGCAACAGATGAAATATGACTACCCTGCAATCAACATGGTTTAGCCCAGGAGTGACTTTCCTCTCTTATTTTAAGCACTTTTCTTAATTCTGAATCAGGTCCATTATTATTATTATTGTTGTTGTTATTCTTTACACAAAGGGCTCTGGTATGCCTTACAAAAAGAAAAAGACACAGAAAATTTTAAAACATGGAATTAGGGAAAAGGGTCCTGCTCATTGCCCACAAATCTAACCAGATTTCCATGTCATCTGAATTAGTAAAGTGCTAATTTTCCTGGCTAGAGTAACATCACTAAACTAGTGAAAAGTTGGTCTATACCCTTTGTTGTATATTATTAGAGTTCCACAGTCAAATATGCATTTTTACTTTCTGAGCTGTCCTTTACATTTTGAACATGTCAACCTGGACCCAAGTAAATGTGTTATAAGCTATAATGTTACTGCAATTATTATCACATTTTATGAATATTCGTACTTTACATTGATTCATAAATTGTTCTCTATTGACAGGTTTAGAAGATGCAATTCACTGCACTCCAATTGTGGATGACAAATCAGCACTTTATTCTGATGTTCATAAGAAACCATTATGTAGAGCTAATTCTCTGGAGAAAAAGGAACTTGAAGGTTTTTCTCCATCTGTGTCCCCTTCATCTGGAAACTTGGAGACAATGAGCGTCAACAGAAAACTAGTAAAGACTTTGAGCAAATCTGATAGTCGTGGTCTTATCAAGCCTCCAAAGAAGATTGGAACATTTTTTTCCTATCCTGAAGATGAAAAGTCCCAAAAGGTTTCTCGCTCCATGACAGAACGTGACTTGAAGAAAAGCCTTGGTTCTTTGAGCCATGGGGTAAGTACAGAGAGTGTTTGTTTTTATGACAGAAACAGACACAAGCATCACCTTTTGGTTTCTCTGGAAGAGGTGCAAAATATCAGGAAACAAATAAGGTTGAAGAAACTTGACTCTAACTATTCATGTGCTAGAACTTTTCTCTGTCCGCGGCCAGCTAGGAAAGCAACATCCTCTCCGGTTTGTGACCGTCAGAAAGCCAAAGGTGGCAGCAGCGTCTTTCCAAACAGAAGGCAGAGGGGCCGTACAGTCAGTGAATTTAACATAACCTATGTGGTCGAGAGGAGTTTGTACAGTCATTTGAACTTAACCAATCTTGTGCGACCTGTCAGTGACAGGACTCTCAGCAAGGCTGAAAGGCGGTGCCTGCTTGAAGAGGAAGAAGACGCTGAAAGGAAATGGGCTGCCACAATGGACCGTTGTACTAAAAGGGTTCTCTTAAGAATCCATCAAAAGTCTGTGAGTCAAAAAAGCTGTCTTGCTATTGGCTCTCCATCTCCTATTGAGCTGCAGTCGGTGATCGCTTTACATAGTCCAACCCATATGTGACCTTCAACTTTAATTTAGTTTAGCACATTTTTCCACAAAGAATTGCTTTCCAACATTTACTACTATTTGTTCCTTAATGATCTGTGGACATTTTTTTTTCGAGCCAGTCCATACATATAGCTAATATTGCCTCATTACATGTTTCCAAGGAACATGTGTTTTTCCTATACGTATCTAAAAGAAAATATGTTATAAAGACAGTGGAAGTTGCTCAAACATAATCTCTATAAAAAAAAAAGAGTTTTCCAAAGCAATTTATAAATCCACAATTCCTCCACTAGCCAAACAATAAACATCCTTGACAAATCCCTTCTCTATCCAGTGTGTACCCATAGTGAGATGCCCAGGGCAATAATTATTTAGTGTTCTTATCAATGACAGTGAGTCTTCTATTCTTTAAAAAGATTTTATTTTACTGGAAAGCTCTTACTTGTGGTAGCTTCTTTATTGTTGTAATCACTTTAAAATTTAAGCTCTTCATATGCTCTTCATATGCCCTATTAGCTGTCCGTGTAACACGGAATGCATTCTCTTACAAATACAAATGTTTCTTGTATTGCTCAACCTATTCCGGCAACACAAGCAGGAAACCACGCATTCTCTGGAATCCAACACATTGCTGACTGCAACCTCTGGGAGATGGTGATAATTCATATTATGTGGAAGTGATCATTGCGTGTGATTTATTTCGGTTTGGACAACATTCTTCATATCATGTTTTTATTGTTTAAAGAAGTTTCTGTACTTTGTTGCATGAACTTTGTGAGCATTTCACTGCAACTGACCATTTCATCAACTCTATATGATGGCGGATAAAGCAGTCTCGATTCTTCTTTTACGTATATATTACTTCAATACTGGATTTTTATTCTAAGCTAATATGAATTCAGTAGAGCAGATATGACTATCTCACCCCAAAAAAATAAGTAGAAAAAATCGTAATCATTCGGAATGGTTTCAGTTACTCCAAATAAGATTTGGAAGCTTTGTACATTTGTAGTATAATTCTTATGATTTCTTTTTGTTTGTTTTCTTTTATGTTTTTTTTTTTATATTTAGATGTAAAGTTTGGGTCCCAATGATAAAAAAATATGGTATAAGTTCATATTTCTTCTTAAATACAAAACAAATATTTTTTATAACACTTTGAAACTCTTTCCGCTGTATCAGTACCTTCTTTTGTGGTCCAATATATCACAATTCTAATGAATACAGTTCATTACACATCATTAAATCTACAATTGCTTCTTTTTCTGTGTGGAAGTAGATTCAAATACACAGCCAGCTCCCTCCTCCTTTGTGGCACGGATTTATTTATTTCCCTAGTGTGGTTACAATCCTTTGTTTTTAGAATCTGGCTTTTTTTCTGCTTCCTCCAGCTGCTTAATATGTTTTCTTTTCACTGAGATCTCTGCAGCCCTAACTTGTGTGGTGTTTCCCTGAGCAGGCTGACAAAAAGCCAGATAACCTGTCTATTTCCTTTGCAAATAGTCACATTTAGTAATGTAGACAGAGTAGGAGAAGGCAAATGCC
Organism: Limnodynastes dumerilii; assembly: GCA_011038615.1. Lineage (NCBI taxonomy): Eukaryota > Metazoa > Chordata > Amphibia > Anura > Limnodynastidae > Limnodynastes > Limnodynastes dumerilii. The sequence continues at coordinate 333,745 of WWET01000837.1, forward strand.
ATAAGGGAAAGGCAGGAGTCTTCATAGAACATCTGTCTTGGGGTATATGTGGATGTTCAGTGTAACTTGTGCTATGCTACTTTAACCAGTAGGTATGTTTATTAGTCACATATAATCATGTGTGCCCTATGTTACTGTATGCACAGCAGCTTTCACTTCATGGACCATACACAGAATACACCATCTTTGTTTTGTAGGATGTTTTCTGCAATTGCTATTAGTATTATACTAGTGTTTGTTATCTGTATGACTAATCACTGTCATAACAGCATCCTTTTGGGCATACTCTTCTTTAACAGGCACTGTGGAGCAAAAGGTGGCTGTTATGTTGATATTCTATTTTATACTGACATAGGCAGGGATGGAGCACGAGGCTGGATAGGAAGGGGGGGTTGGACTTACAATGCCCTCCACCTTTCCCCCCATCTGGTCACCAGCCAGACACCTCTCTGCACATGCCCAGGCACCTGTCAGAGGCTGGCAGTTTAACACAGCATTTGGTGCTCCAATGGACTGCATCTATAAACAGCACTTATCGCTCATAGCAGAGTGCTGAGAGCTGTTGTAAGTTGCTATTTTCTGACTGCTTAGGGTTCCATGAGTGCAGAGTGAGTGGCAGCCACAGCCACCCTCTACTCTGGACCCTGTACTATCCGCATCCCTTGCACCCACGGTAGTTATGCCACTGCTGATATCTGTAAATCAGTTGCAATTGACCTCTACTTCCTAATGAACTATTTTATCGGACAGTGTAATAAATGAGGTGGTCACAGCTGTGTATACAACGATTCTCCGTTAATTCCTGGTTTAGTTTTGTTTGAGATATTACATATAAGGCAATACAGTTCAAAGTGAGTCATGTGAATTTTAGTGAATGCATATCTTTTGTGTTACGTCTACTATTGGAGTAGTCCCAGTGTTTGCTTTAAAATGGAATTCTGTACACATTAGATTGCTCTCATAGAGTAAGATCACATTTACTCTATGTATCACAGAAAAATTCTGTTGCATGTACATGGAAAATATATGTCTCATTGGATTCCCAAATGACCTTGGAAAAGAGGAACATAATAGTAATTCAGGGGCTCCATAACAATATATTTGTGGCTGTTGACTGGTCCAAGTTTTACTAGTATTCGTTAGAACAACCCAATGCCTTAGCCCTTTAGGTGTACAGAATTCTGTACTGTGAGAAGAATAACATACCAGCGTGCTGTATCTGTAGAAGAATATGATCATTTATACAATATAATAGCCTTTGCGGTTTTTTTATGCCAATGTTTAGTTTAAATTTTACTATTTTACTACTACTTTTACTAATACTTACAATTAGTATTACCTACTATTACTTCAAAATCTTCATAGTATTTTCCTTGATTAATAAGATGTGGTAATTATTCTATTGGTACATCATAAGCAACAGATTAAATGGTGGCTCGACATGTCCCTTTAATAAAAACTGTATAATGATGTAAATAGCTTTAATTGCCATAGAGAGGGGATGGGAGAATACAATAAACAATGTGTCATCTGGTTACCATGTTTAACTCATCCTGCAAGGATTCCAAACAAAAAATGCCTTCAAACCAAAATGAATGAACTCTAGTAATATTTAAAGTGAACGAAACCCCATCAAACACCATTTTTTGTGAGCATGAACCATCATGGTGAAGCATCCAGTATCTCAACTTTTTATTTCTCTGGTTTCCATCTTGTACAGTGACATGTTTTTATTTATTGCCTGATTTATTTCTTTTTGTTATGCTTGCATTTATTTATATTTGATCTCCTTTTTTTATATCTCATTGCTATTATTGCTTCATTCCACAGAGAACATGCAGCTTTGGAGGATTTGACCTAAGCAATCGCTCATTACATGTTGGAAATAATACAGAATTGTTGGTGAGTTTATTGGGCCTCCCAAATTATACTGACGATTGTATATTATAATATCTATTACACCAAGCAGCAAGGAAGTTTGCTGAACATGAGTGAGCTGAGCTTGTAGGAAAGAGTAACCTGTTCTGTCATGTGTTGTAGTGAATAGCAATGGTGATAGTGGAAGGAGCTGGTACATGAAGCCTGTAGATGCCTATAACATTTATTCTGATATGGGTTCACTGCTGGCACAAACGCTTGCCTACTGAAGGATCTCTCAGCCATGAATGGTTTAGAGCCCCCATATATAACCTGTGCAACTATATGGTCCCTTCAGCCAGGTTCTTTTGCCAACTCTCTTACAATGTCTGGGACACTCCTAGACCTAGGGGAGATCTTTCACATTTTCATCACACATGACGTAATCATAGCTACTCTGATTCCTTGCAGAGGGTGGGGCACCATGCCAACAAAGGCTCCTTTCCATTACCTCTATGAGGGCAGCCTACAAGAGTTACAGATGGGTACACATTGCAGCATTTTCATCATTATTATGTGGATTACATGATAAACAAGATTTTGCAGCAGTTTCTGATCAGTGTGCTCTCCAACAATCAGGAAGAATCTTTTCAAAGATTCATTTAACTTGATTTTTAACCTGCCTAATTTTACTGATCACTGGAACAATGTTAGAAAACATAAAAAAAAGTTCACAGATTGCAAGTTCATTTTGCAAGTTAATTTTGGTGATGTTCTCGTTGGGACTTTAAATCGTAGGTAATATCTTTTGAATATCTTGTAAAAGTTTTTGCATTGTGCACCACACAACCCTAGAAGATAGTCTATATTTATCTACAACGGGATATCAAATAAGTTTGTTTTTTCTGGGACAGTGTTATGCTATAGTAATGGTGTATATATAAACATCTCTGTCAAGGAAAGATCACGTTTATTGCAATCACTCGTCTTTTTCCACAAACAATTTATATTGCCTTAAACAAATGGTAATGATTTGGTAAAACAGCAGTGTCCTGATATACTCTTCTAGGAGAAGGATGGAGAGTTCATTTATAAAGAAGTCTTTAAATCCCCCACCACACCAAGAATCTCTCTTGGTAAAAAAGTGAAGTCTGTCAAAGAAACCATGAGGAAAAGGATGTCCAAGAAATACACAAGTTCTGTGTCAGAGCAGGTCAGTAGGAAATTTACATTCCTTTCCTGCAAATTGTTTATTGAATTTAAGCTGTTTAAAAAAAAAAAAAGAAAAAAACTCCCAGAAATAAGCCTTTGAATTTTGGAGCCCAGCTGTTTTTGGAAGCCACATCGGCAGATAGCAGCAGGCTCTACGGCAGCTACCTAGCATATGGCTGCTTTGTACACATGTTAGCAGCCTGCCACATACTGCATATCAGTGTCGCAATCAATGACATCCAGCAATGTAACGTCATGTTACACGTAGTTATCAGCATGGTATGTTACATGAGATGCGTACAAGCTGCCGTTGTACAGTTATAACTTGCCAGTCACTCAAGGATATATACAAAAACATACAAAACACACATTAAGTTATTGAGTGCAGAATTAAAAATGTTTAGTTTAGCTCCTTTCGCCCTCTCAGGCTGCACAAAATGTTTGATTTGAGTTACTTCAAACACAAAACTCAATGAATGTTTCTGTTACTTTTCCTGGTTATATGAAAATAAAATATGCAATACATTGCTAAATTCCAAACACATTAACCAAAACTGAACAAGCACATGTACATGATATTGAGCATTGCGGCTTAAGGAAAATTTGTCATTTTGAACACTTTCCTGAATCACTGTTTAAAAATGTTAACCACAATGCACATGATTTACCAAATGCTTTCTCTGCACATAGACAAATGCTGCCCTCTAGCTTCTGCAGGACTGTATTACAGCTTGACAAATTGTTTAATACGAGTACAGTAATTTTGTAGAAACATGAGGGTCTATTGCCATTCATATAAATGCTTTTGCCAGCAGACACTGAGGAGTGAGTCTTGCAAGTAATTTATAAACATACTTATTGCTGAATGATTTTACATGTTCATGTTTTATTTGAAAGGACATGATGCTTCTCATGTCATATTATATATGATTTTATAACCTAGTGCATTACTGCACAGCTATTGAGCGGACTAGAAATACTAATCCATTTATAGATGGACAGTGGTTATGGGTTATTGAATTTTGCCACCATGCTAGTTTTATAGCTGTAAGAAATCTAATAATTTATATTACCAAATCTATAGATAATTGCTAATATTTCAGGACCATTTAATCAATGAAAAGGGTTCAAATGACATAAAGCTGGTTCATTTGCATATGACAGCAGACATCAAACTGTGCAGCAGAAATCTGACATTTTACAGACCGGATTAAGGTTTGTTGGGGCCCCTGCCGCACATTAACAAACCGTGCGCACGTATAAATAGACATACTATATATATTAAACATGAAAAAGATCTGACCTCCATTATGAATTAGAGCAAAGATCTAACTCCAAATAAATATCAGCGACAACTGTTCTAAATTAAACATCAGACCCTGGATCTGAATACAACACCAATCAAAAAACTATACTCCTGTCCTGACTCTCCTACCCCCAGGAATGACCCTGTGTGTTTGGGAGCTCCAGGGCTACATTATAATAGAGTAGATAACCATACAGGTAGTAACAGCTGTGCCAAACCGAAGGTGAAATCTGTTATGTATTATGCAACAGACAGTATGTAAATGACCATTGATACATTTGGCCTGTGAGCCAATTGCTCAGCTTTTATAGCCATCAAGTAGCACTGTGAATTACATTAGGATCACATTAGAACAAGGCGTTAAGGCTGCTGTGTCGTTACTGGATATAGGCTGATGAATTGCACAAAGCAGTATATAGCTACAGACTCTTGCAAATATTACATAATCCTTTAGTAATAAATGTTTATATCCTCCAGGTTTCTTTCTAGATCTCTGATGTTGAAAACAGTCAAATCCTTTAAGGGCTACAAGCCTGCAGAGGACGACCGTCAGAGTATTCTCATGTGCAGTGTTTCAATAAGCCGCTCTTTCTTTTTCCAATACAACAGAATTAGATTTCTAAACTGGAACATTAATAATCCAATAAATTTAAATTGGAGACTTAGATTTAAAACTTGTGGTATAGAATATATTACTCTGCACTAAAGGGTTCCATGTTATGTACAAAGCCAGATTCATTGCTTGTTTTCTGAAGAAGGCCACAAAATCTCCTGACATAAGTGCATTGACTCTAAACAAACGGATTGTACTGATAATGATTGTAGCCAGGGGTGCAAGTTTTCTAGCTTGGTTCCCAAAGCAAAGAGGCGGGGCCTGAGTCTGGATAAGTGGGAGGGGTGTTTAAGATGACCATACCAGATTATCATTCCCAACAGGATATGGCCAGTAAATGGAACGATTTTTCTCTAGGGTAAAGGTCCGGATATTGATTCCATACATTTTGCTTGCTGGGATCGATTATCTTAGCAGAAGGCCCATGCAGCTAGCTTATTGGTTGGCTGCAGTCTCTCTCTGATTGACTGAGCCTCCTGTCAATATCAAAAAGATCCCCATGTAGCTAGCCTATTGGCTGGCTGGCTGGTTTGAAAAAAAAAATGAATAAAAAAAAGTTAGTGTGAGAGGTTCCACTGTGCAGAATCTCTCACATGGACAGGCTGCACAGCGCTGTGATACTAGCACACAGAGTGAGAGAGGACACAGAGGACACGCTGTCCTCTCTCCCTATGTGTGGGTCTACGGTCACATAGCTGCAGAACCCCTCATACTTATAGGCTGCAGCACTGTGACATTAGACCCAATAAATATAAATGCTTATACACTACACAATATCAGGAGCTTGCTCCCAATATAAATGAAGCATGTCAAACAATCAACTATTTGTACCAGAGCATTTCTGGTACGATTATTGGGCGATTTAATAATCCATCCTTGCCATACACTACAGCGATTTTAGGCTCAATGACCCGATAATTGGATGATCAGACCAATAATCGCTCTACTGCAGGGGTTCTCAACCCTGTCCTCAAGTACCACTAACGGTCCAAGTTTTTTAAATCTCCTTGCTGGAGGTGCGCTCATAACTGACAGTTACATTTTGAAAGCTCCACAGGTTTTGCAGGGAGACCTACAAAACATGGACCTTCTCAACCCTCAAGCACCACTAACGGTCCAAGTTTTTTAAATCTCCTTGCTGGAGGTGCGCTCATAACTGACAGTTACATTTTGAAAGCAAAGCT
>WWET01000837.1:341601-365279 GCA_011038615.1 Limnodynastes dumerilii
ATATTTGGTTAGTTTGTCTGGAAGTGATGTTAATGTTATGACTCTCTTTTAAAGGACTCGAGCATAGATGGAACTCCTGGCTCTCCAGATTCTCCTCAGCCCCCTATCAGCACACTTGAAAAGCCAAAACTTAAAGCAGGGGGATCTGTGGAAAGTCTTCGTAGCTCCCTAAGTGGGCAAAGTTCAATGAGTAAGCATACTGTACATACTATATAATGTTGTTTTTATATTACTCTCCCTTTATCTTTTACCTACAGAATCCTCTCTTTGTACGAGGCATTCTTCCAAGTGACACGGAAAGACATCTTGCTACCACAGATGGCTTTCTAGCTAAGGCTGCCTAATTGTTGTCTATTGTCATTTAACATTCTTTCCATCTTCATTTAGTAGGTTAACTATATATTTTATGTTAAAAGACCTGCATAATATCCTCATTCCTTTCCCTTGCTGCAAAACTAGATAGTCTTCAGTATACAAAGTGTTGCAATGCTGGAGCGATAAAAAAAAGCATTTGCTTCATATATGTATAATTTTAGTCCAACATTACTGACTGTTGTTGATCTGCTTTGGCAGGTGGTCAAACTGTTAGTACAACAGACTCCTCAGCTAGCAACAGGGAGAGCGTCAAGTCTGAGGATGGCGACGATGAGGAACCACCATACAGAGGACCTTTCTGTGGCAGAGCTCGCGTCCACACTGATTTTACTCCTAGTCCCTATGACTCTGATTCCCTGAAACTCAAGGTTAGTAAACAGGCAGATAATTGTTAATGTCTGTGTTTACTTTTCGATAATTGGTAAAGTTTGCTTCTGACTGATATATGAGGAGAATAAAGTTACTATATGGACAAAAGTATTTGGACGTCTGACTGTAATTACATTGTATTCAATTATATTTCAATTATCCTGGACATATGCTTTAATATAGAGCTGATCCCTCTTTTTCAGCTAAACAGCTTCCACTCTTCCACAAGAGGAGAATAAAGTTGGCTATATACATTGTAATTTAGTAATTTAAAGTGAATTTTAGGAAGCCAAAAATATGTATGGGTGACAATAGACATAATAGGATCAGATGTAGATGTATCTGTTGATTTGGAATGTTTTGGTGAATGGTGAAACGTTGGAGTGTAAATTGATTGCATAAAAGCTTTATTAAGCATGTATAAACTAAATTAAAATAAAAAGTAGACTAAAAACTTACTACAATGGTCAAAAAAGACCTTTGTCTACTGAAAAAGTTATTAAAACAAATAACATAAAAATATCCTATTATTTATATTACGGTATATTATATTTATATTATAATTGTCAAACCATTTGATTATTTTCCTTGCTGCAGAATGGAGACATCATTGAAATTATTAGTAAGCCTCCGATGGGCACATGGATGGGCCTTTTAAACAATAAAGTTGGCACGTTTAAATTCATATATGTGGATGTAATCAATGAAGTTGAAGAGAAACCTAAACGACCAACAAGAAGACGTCGCAAAGGAAGACCTCCAAAACCCAAGTCTGTAGAAGAACTTTTAGAGCGCATCGATTTGAAGGTTAGCCTCACTGGTATTTGAGTGGTCTTGTAAGCAGCATAGACTCTGCTGAAACACATTTTAATTACTAGTGGCTAAGACTGCAGTTCCTCACATAGGAACCATATCCGTGTATGAAAGATGTGTTTATAGAACTATTCTGCGATTTGTGTGTAACAAAAATTTGCTACACGTTTCTTTTGTAGATTCTAACAAAAGAAAGAAATACATTTACTTAAAGAATCTCCAGATTTGTAGTGGCCCAGGTGCATGAAGCAAATATAACTTTTATTTACTTGCTTAACTCCTTATTATTCAATACAATTATTAGATCTGATAAATAGATCAGTCTCCTGAATTCCCAATCTTTTGACGATTATTCAGTGTTTGGAACTGTTAATCGGTAAACAGAAGGAAGCAGTTTTTGCATACTGACAAAGTTTTTTTTTAAGCCTATTCAGACAGGCACAGAGTGGGAAAGTCAATGTGACAATGGGCCTGATCCAGAACAACGCATGCTCGCGAGCTAACGCTGATCGTAAGCGTAAAATCGGCAGAAAAAATGCACCGCGTGTGCTCCTGGTGACAACTTCCAGTAGTAAAACACTGATTTTCGTAGCGGCGATTCGGGCCTCCGTATACTGGAGTTAAGGAATATAGGCAGGGGGAGCCATTTAAATTGTACAGTATGGGCGTGCTAAGCGTCGTTTATACGCAATGAACGTACGGACGGCCACAGGAACGAACACACAAGTTAGGGTAGGGTTTGGTGAGCGTATGGAAGCTAAACTAGGTACGAGCAAGGGAAGTGTCTACTGCCGTGCATCGGTGGTACGTTCGGCGATAATACGCTACGCACACCAGCGTAGGTCTGGATCAGGCCCAATGTCCTCCGCTATTGCTTGACTTTGAAGCGTTCGGCTGGGGACGGTGACGGTGTATGGCCAGCTTAAACATTTCATAGAAACATAGCAGCATTCATTTGCCAACATCTACATCTAAAAGCATAATGTTTATTTACTTATTATACTTTAAGAAATATTGACATTTTTATGTGTGGCTATACCTGGATTATATACATTCAGAGTTTGTACTGATATTTATTATATGGGGATTTTTTGAAAGCCTCTTGTTTAAATCTCATTATTGGGAATCTTTACTTGTTATTGGTAGTTGATATTCCTGATTCACTGTGGTGATTGCAGCGATAATGCTGCAGATCTGTTAATCCTTTATCACACTAGCATGCATTGATTACCTGAAGTACAGGGGTTCAAGCTTCAACAGAGTTATGGCATTTTTAATACATATTCCAGCCATCCCTGCACTGGAGCAAATAAATGTGATTTTTATTTTTCTCTTTACTTATAAACTGAGAGCCAAATTTAATAGAGGTTAGAAGTATAAAACAAGATTTATACAATAACTATTTCACCTCTGTAATAAAACCACCAAGCATGAAATCAATTGCTTACATTACAAAGTGTATTTAATAGAATAACTGAGCAGCCTGTATTACAATATGATTATTTATTATGATTTGGTGCATATGGTATATACAGATTTAGTGAGCATATTGGTTTGTTGTAAAACACGGCAGACAATTACTCACAGCTCTGACAAATAAGGAGTACTGAAAGGCATACAGACAACTTTCTAACAGAGATTTAATTAAAGCCCGACCATATTACTATTACTGTGCTGCTTCTAGGCAGCCGGTATAGTTGAGAAATGGTAATCATCACCATTTTAATAACATGATATTTACTTAATATATCGCAGTCATCTACCGATCTCAATTTTTTTGTATACTGTTAATAAAAGAACACTTTAGTCAAGCTTCTCTGTTTTCTTTTACAGTATTTTTTTTTCTTATAACCAAGGACATGTGCATTTTGGTAATGAGTCAATAAATATGTGACATCAAAATTTATACAAATACATTTACATGTTAGTGTATGAATAATATTGACTTTTTTGATGCAATGGGAAATTACTATAGCAAAAAAACTACGCTACATAAACATCATAGTGGGCCGGATTAAGAGCTCTTAAAGACCGCGTACACGCAATCTACGTTGCAACAAGAAACATAGATGACGTTAGAAAATTACTGTGCATACGCAGTAGCACAAATCGGAAAACTCTGAATCCGGGCCAGTAACTTTTGTCCATAATAAGTTGCAGAAAAAAAGCAAATGCTTTGCTCCTGGAGTTGACATTTTTAAAGCCTCCTTTTGTCCCATAGAGTAGTATTTTCCCAACGTCTCCTTGCTGGAGCACATGTTTTTTCATTACTGATGCATTTTAAAAGCTCAACAGGTGGCACGCTCTTTATATCACTTGTAAGGAGACCTGGAAAATGCGAACTGTTATTGGTCCCTGAGGACTGCGTTTGGGAACCTGCCATAGAGGACGATTCTAGTAATAAAACCATATTCGAAAAGAATTTGCAACCTTAATTGAATAGCTATATACGTTACAATCGCAAGGTCAACATCGTCTCTGGGTACCCCCATTTTAGAACATGGAGGACATTTTTATTTAAGAAATGTATTATTTATTTTCATTACAAAGAAACTTCAGAAACTTAAAAATAGAGCTGTATATAATGGCAGTGAAAGCAAAACGTGAAGACTGTGACAGGATCCAGACTTACAAAACGTGGGCATGTTTTTTGTGAGCCGAAAAGGCAGGCATTTCACAATAGCTCATTCTCTGGATCCAGACTTGCGTGCTGGAATACTTTCTAATGGCGAGGCATTGAGCATATTCTGCTTATGCAAGGTGGGAGAGGGATCTGTTTAAATTTTACAGATATTGGGCCGTATTCACAGATCCATTTTCACGTGGAGTTGCGTGCGTATTTTTAGGTACGTTTTAACTGCGCATGCAGAGTAACTTTATACTTTATTTACGTAAGTTATAAGAATATACGCACGTATGCACTTTAGGCACAGACATGTGATTCGCACTTAGGGACATACGTACGGAAAAGTTAAGTGAAAGAGGGTGGGGGGAGGCATTTAAATGAGCCTTTGAAGGCGCGATTAGCTTGAATCGCACGCACGGAATACATACACGTATGTACACACACAAAGTTAGAAGTGCTCAATGGTGGTGTAAGTCTACAATTGCACGACCGTGAGAGGGGAGTGTCATGGGTGTTGGTGGGTGTTGACTTGCTACGTGCGTATAATTGCATACTTTGGGAAAAACGCATCTCTGAATTCGGTCCATTGTGTATACTAAACGATCTAGATTTCTGAGCCATGCCCATGTAGTTTAGGGGCAGCAGGAAATCGCAAGCCAGATTCCTGCTATTGCAAGTCCATATGTTTGAGGGAAGAAGCCTTCCGTCATCTGCATAGAAGTTGTTACAGGATTGTATCCTCAGTAATGTGAGGTCACTTACGCAAGCAAAGTGCATGCGCCCTTCAGATGTCACGTTACTTTTAATAACATAACTTCTATTATATGGGACCAAGTTCCGTACAATGACTTTTTAGTTAAAAGTGGCAGTGTTTCCCCTCCACCCACACATGTGGGCGGGGAAGCATGTAAGACTTAGTGTGGGTGGTAATAACTCTTACTTGCAGATTAGCGGTTCAACTGAAGTATAATTTAAGGCTACCTTATGTAAATCACACTATATAAAAACAAGAGAGGGGAGTGATGGGGGGGTTCACTCCCCTCTCTCGTGCAATCAGACATAACCTGCACATAGGGATCCGATCCACAGTGAAGATCCATCGGAGTGCAGCAGCAGAGGTCTAGATCCAGGACCGGATTCACACACAAGAGAGAGTTTGGTGCAGCCGGATCTGCACCTAACTCACCCATCCTGCCCCACAACCTTCCCCCGTTTTTAGGAGCCTAATGAAAATACATACAGGCTTTTCCCCCTCCGACTCTTCTTCTTTTTACCCGAGGTGGCACTAGCACATCTCCTTTTTCTTAACTCACTAAAGACCGCGTGTTTTGGTTTTACGTTCCTATGTGGTACATAGATTACGTAATTAACCTACTAGAGATGCATAGTAGGTTGATTATTTGAAATCCGCCCTAAAAAGCCGGAGCTTCTTAGGTGTAAATCTGGTCCCTAATCCTTAAGTACCTGTTCATTGCACTTAGTGCATCATTTTGAATTATTTTGCTCAATTTGTAATCCAGGAGTGATCTATCTTATACACCAGACAATAGATCTGGAGATCAATTGGTAGATTGATAGTTTGGGTTTACACCACTATTTATCTTGATATTTTTTATCACCGCTATTTTATTCCTGTTTGTTGGTATTTGAGTTAAGAGTTGCCCATATTGAGCATTTTGGATTTATGGACCTATAGGTCCCTTATGTATTTATTTTGAGGATAGATTTTGTGCACTGTATAACATAGGAGTTTTTCTTGGTACCCTTTTTTAGTGTATGCGCCCACAGGGAGATATTTTCCTATTAAGGTCCTGTACCCATATAGGTTTTTCTCTATATCTTATACACCATCCATGGTCTATGGCACAAACCTTTCTTGTTTGTTTTGTCTATATTTAAATAACAAAATGTTATACATTGTTAGTTACTGTCATCTATATTTTACAAGCTACAAACTGCTGCAATGAGACATCTGTAATAGAAAAGATGAAAATAAAAGCAATCCAGCGCATAACTTTTCTATCCCTTGTCTGTAGGAGCACATGCCAACTTTTCTCTTCAATGGTTATGAAGACTTGGACACGTTCAAACTTCTAGAGGAAGAAGATTTGGATGAACTGAACATCAATAACCCAGAGCACAAAGCAGTCTTACTTACAGCTATTGAGCTGTTACAGGAATATGACAGTAAGAATCTCTCTACCACAATAATCAGACCATTGGGAATAAGATAATCTAGCATCATCTTATAAACAGCCAGTACCTACAAATATTTTATATGATTTACACACACCACTACACAGAAATAGTTTGGAGAGTTTGATTCAAATGGAGTATATTCATTAAAACCTGTTAAAAAAATTGTACTAGTTATCAAAAGAGTAATATTGTACGATTTCTACATTTGTCATATTGCTCATTGTTTTGCAGTGGCGTCATTTTGTTTCATTGGCGGTGCTTATTTTGAAAATTCACTGATTCACAGAGCAGTCCACTGAATGCTGCAATATAGTGTTTTACTAAGTACTTGTAGTTATTCATGAAGGTCAGACTAGGGGCCAGATTTACTAAGCTGCCAGAAAAGAAAATGATGTTGCCCATAACAACCAATCAAATTCTAGCTTATATTTTCTAGTACATAATAGCAAGGTGAGAGCTAGAATCTATGGGCCTGATCCATACCTCTGCCCGCTGCCGTAGTTACGGCAGACAGATGCGTAGACTCAGCAATTTTGCCGATCTACGCATGTGCCGGACAGATGTTGCCCGGCTTTACTAGGGAAACCCGTTCCTCAGGATCGGGCGTTCCTAACTGATGTGTAGTTACGGTTGAGGGTGTGTTCCTCGCCGTAACTACGCAACAGTTAGGGAAGAAAGGCGGGGGGATGTAAGGTAATAATGGCGGGAGGGTGGGTTTGGCCATTTATGCTCCTGTGGCTGGCGTAATTACACACTGTTACGCCAGCTGAAGTTAGGTTAGCCTTCAGCTGGCATAACAGGTGTAATTACGCCGGCCATAGGGAGAGTGTCTGGGCGAGTGCGTGCTGATACGCTGTGCGTTAGTACGCACAGCGCATCGGCATAGGTCTGGATCAGGCCCTATGTTTCTGTTTCTATTGGCAACATCTCCGCTTCTCCTTTCCCACAGCTTAGGAAAATCTAGCCCTAGTAGTTAGTTGGCAGTCATTAGGAAAAGTTTATTTTTGTCAAGGAAATTGTGTGTGTGTGTGTGTGTTTTGTCAAAAGACATGCCGCAGAGAGAGTACAAGACCATTAGACGGTGACCCAGACGTGGATGTAATTATCAATGGTGCAGTGGCTATGGGGCTTAAAGCTTTGAAGGGATCTACCATTAGTGACAAAGGCCGCTAGGACGGCGGGCGTAAGCGTAAGATCGGCTTTTCAGCCGATCTGCGCATGCGCCGGGCAGATGTTGCATAGCAGCGCTGGAGGGGACGTCCCCCAGCGTCCCTACGTTCAGGTTAGTGTAGGTGGGCGGGGGGAGTTAGTTAAATGTGGTTGGGAGGGCGGGCTAAGCGGCCATACGCTCCTGTGCGAGCGTATGGCCCCTTTCTTACGCCGGCTGAAGTTAGGGTAGCCTTCAGCCGGCGTAAGGAAGGGGCCATACGCCCGAACAGGGGGGAGTGTCGGTCAAAATGAACACTGATGCGCTGTGCTTTAGTAAGCACAGTGCGCCGGCGTAGGTCTGGATCAGGCCCAAAGTTCCCACCATTCATTAGTGCAAGAAATACCTTACAAAATGTTAACTGCAGGGCCCATCATGATCTAGTTTCACTTCTGACCATGGGAGTACTGCTGTGCTTAAAATATATTGGTCTAATTTAAGTGCCGACAATGACTGTGTTACTATTTTTTAATGTAGGTAACAGTGATCATTCTGGGTCTCAGGAAAAACTACTCACAGAAGGAGAGAGTAACAGCAAACGTTCCCCTCGTGACTCTGGCTGCTATGAGAGCAGTGAAAACATGGAACATGGTAATGACAGGAAGTAAACATTCGCCTTTAGGCTGATGCATATTGCACATGCTTTTATGCTGGCCAGCATGCTGAACCCTCCTTACCTTTTACGTTGACTAGAGGGAAAGTAAACCGATGATAAGTTAAAGAGAGAGGTTTCCTTGGGATAGTCACACTGGTCAGTGTTCACAGTGTGTTTTTGTGCTCATGCTTCTGCTAATAAGGACCACCATATCTGGCTTTCTCATTACTTCCATTACCTGCACAATGCCTCTGACATCCTTTGCCTGCCTGCTCCATTTTCATTCACATTATCATCCCTTCTACGCACGTTAATTAAGAGAAGAGACTCCACTAACAACTGCTAATCTGTTCTGAAGAGCTTACTTGAATGAAAGACTAAACATGACTAATGTTGTGGAGTAACAATTGTTACTTTTTTTCACTTTGTTTGTCAGATTGTGAACATTTTGTATACTGTATTTGTAATGCGTTTCTTACCACAAATGACTATAAAATAAGTTTGACAAAACTGTTACTAGTATAAACAAACCATAACCCTTTTGCCAATAGCTATAGAGCAAGTACAACTAATATTGCGTTTGAATAATTGGTACTGAATGTGAATATAATGTTATTGCCAGACACAGTTACATTCCATAATACTTTTATTGTGTCTATAAAATGCAATATAAGTCTTGGTTGGCAGGGATTTTTTACTATAAAGAAGAAATATTTAAGAGCTCATACAACCAAATGTTTCTCTGGTGTCTTTCACCTTAAACATTATGATAACTTGATGAATTCTTGAAGTTAATCGTAAATTTACATTTTGGATGTATAATTCTTCTCCTCTGGCTGGGTCAATAATTATCTATTATCTATTATTCTACAATGTCTACAATTAACGTATGGTAGTAAGATTTCTTGATAAGAGAAAAGTTTACATTTAAATGATATAGCGCCATTCTTGTCTTTATTTGATAAGAATTTTATGGTGTTTTATTGGTTTATAAAACTTTTATAATAGATTATATGTGTTCATATAATATACAATACAGATTGTATCTTTAGCTGAAAAAATCCCCAACATAATAAATACAGTCCAAGCAATAACTTATACATCTGTTGTCTATACACACACACACACACACACACACACATATATATATACTAATGTAAATATTTTATTTGTTGTTCTAAAGGAAGCAAGTCTGACAAAGTGTTTTGTTTGAATGTAAAAAGTACGTTTATGGCATGGCCAGAAATCATAGAAATATTGCTTGGGATGTCAATGAAAAAATGGCACACATCTGTGATAACTGTTTTAATATTTTAATATATAAATGATCTGAATGACGAATGTTGGCTGCTGCAGCAGATTTTTATACCTCACACGTCTGTTTGTCACATTAGGGCCTTTATATTTACTACTAAAAATGAACAAACGGTATGATTGACAAGTATGTGAGTGCGTGCGTGTGTGGATGCAATTGTTGCTACAGCTCTGATACAGGGAACAAATTAGCATCAGCTCTATCAGTGCCGACACTTGTTTAATAAAGAATGTTTTTAGATAGAATGGGGAACTCTGTTTCACATGCCTTTAGTGCCCCTTCTAGGCTTCTAGTAAGTCTAGTGTTAGGCTTCTAGTAGGTTAGGGTTAGGCTGCAGGGAGGGGATGGTTAAGGTTAGGCTGTGGGAAGGGGAGGGTTAAGGTTAGGCTGCGGAAAGGGGAAGGTTAGGGTTTGGCTGCAGGGAGGGTTAAAGTTAGGCTGCGGAGAGAGTGGAAGGTTAGGGTTGGGCTGCAGGGAGGGGATGGTTAAGGTTAGGCTGTGGGAAAGGGAGGGTTAAGGTTAGGCTGCGGAGAGAGGCGAAGGTTAGGGTTAGGCTGCAGAAAACTCTATCTGAACTTCGAGAAGCGCTTGATTATTTGGGAACTAGATTATTTTTAGTGCATTTGGATGTAAGAGTGCTGCTGGTTTGGTATTATTTAAATGTATCTTTCTTTCATTACATGTATCATTTAAACTTATTACCAAGATGAAATGTATTCTGCGCCAGGGACCCCCACATTTTTGTTTCTAAGGGCCCCCCACAAACCTTAATCCAGCCCTGTACACCCATATTTGTGTAAAGGTCTGCATACTTACAGTATTGTTTGAGTATATGCTTAAAAATGTTTACTAAGGACACACAATATACACCTACACAAATAATGCCCATATTTACAAGAAGTAATGACACGATTGTTACTGCTACGTTTCCTATTCATACATGGAGTTTTAATGTTTTATATATATTTTAATGTAATTTAGTTGTAATATTCTTTATGGACAGTGTAGAAAAATAACATCTAATATTAAGAACACTGAAGTTGAACCTTTTGAAGCTGTAATTAAAGATCTTTTGCTATGTAAATAAATTCAGACTTATTTTTTCATTATAAATCAATGTTGAAATACTTTCTATAAAATGTAATAAAAGGTTTGCTTGTAATATGCGTGTTGCCTTGCTTTTTGCCCTGATCATGTGACTCATATCTTAACGTAGCTATGCCTTGCTTCTAACATACTGCATTACTTATTTGAGCCCTCATTACTTAGGTCATCCATCATACATGTTATGCTTCTTTCATATACACTTTTAAATATCTAATATCTAACAATGTGTGCTGCTTTGCTTAATTCTGCACTTCTGTGCTCTTCCATTTATTAGACAGTGACATGTAAACTGTTACCACAGATTATTTATAAAAGTGCTATATATTAAATTTGTTATAAAGCTGATGATATACTGTGAAATTTAGAGCACAAAAAGCAGTTCTGTCTATGTCTTAGAAAAAAAAAAATGATAATTTTAGTTACCTCTTTTCATCAACTACATTTTCAGTGAAGATGGCGACTGAGTGAATGGGTAAATGACAGGATAAACTCTTGATAGCAGCTTGTAATACATCCTCTTGCTTCCATTTTCTCTCTCCCCGATTATCAGCAGTGAGAAGACACACAGGATCTACTAAACAAAATACAGCACCAAGTATAGTGTAACTTTAAGAAGGTCAAACTGTTGCTCAGTGTGTAATATGCATGTGGCAATTTCTAAAAAGCCATTCAATTTACTTACTCAGAAGTGCCATCTACTTAAAAGGGTCATATTCTACCCAGACAGTTCAACTTTGAAATAACTCTCCATATTAGTTTAATTCCCCATAAAATACATTGGCCATAAATTAGTGAACAAAAGCTTCATGGTGGAATTCTCTATTTGCTTGCTGCAAATAATTTTCTGACCTATTACTTGAATAGTGTCATTTACACTAATAAAAGCAAATGTATTACTGGGTTCTATATTTTATGATGTCATGTCTGATGCTACTTATGTACAGATCACACACAGTGCTGCAATACTGTATGTATTACCTCTGTTTTATGACCCCCTTGCATTCTGTCCTCTGCATAGTGAATAGGCACAAGGTATTAACTTTGTCATCTTAAATACATGTTATAACATTACACTACTGTGTATCAGTGTTACCTGATTTTCTGAACAGGTTACAAGGTTCAGTGTCGGTTCGGCGCCCAAAATGCATATTTATATATAGTGTGTACAACTACAAGCCAAATGACCACACATTTAAATATTGCTGTTGACATGACATGATAAGGATGGGGGTATCTTGGGAAGTTGTGACATAAATAATCCAAATACATTTGATTTCAATAATTTACTAAGGTCTCAATAAAGTAATATTTTTCACAACTTAATAATCAGTTTTTTTGTATTACCCATTTTAACAATGCCTCTGGTTGGAGGTAGCTATTCGAAGCATATTCTTCTGTCAGATTCATTATTAGTAAAACTTCAACAATAAATACTAAATTAATAATTTATTTAATTATTAATTAAATTATTATAATACAATTATGTCTTTAAGAACATCAATTACAGGTGTATGCAGTGACTAGTCATTTGCATTAAGGGATAAACCATAAGCACACTCATTATTTGGGGACCTTTTAGACTAGGTTACATGTAAATGAATGACAAATACATTGATAGCTCTACACTTCATTTAATTATCACTTTAACAAACCTGTCTGTACACTAACAACATAAAAGCTAACTGCCAAACTAGAATAGAAACAGCAACTCTCTGCATAAATACCAATCCTTTATGGAACAAAGTAAAAATGCCCAACTCTTATGCATATGCTGCTATAATATTTCTATAACAACCAACTGTTTTAGACTAAGACTAAGTTTTCATCTCTTTGTAGTTAGATATTTAAATAAAATGGAATCTTTTTTTGAAACAGTTTTTAAAGTTTAATTAAATGCATATGGATATCAAAGAAGGAGAAAAAAGTCCTTTCTTTTAGAAGGTGCTTTAAGCCAGAAGCATTTTATTTTATTTAATCTTCTTTAGTTGTTTTGAAGATGAAAGAAGAAGAATGCCTTTCAATCAAAAGCCACATATAAAAAGATGATATCTGTTATAAAAAAAGAAAAGAAAAAAAGAATGTCCTAGTGAAGAACAATTCTACTGTAGTTTTATCTAGTTTTATTTTATTGTTCTGTATGTGTGTGGAGGAAGTTAATAGATTTATCCAAGGAAAGGGAGGCATCCTTGTGGTCTATGCTTTGATGACCAGTGATCTCTATTTGTAATACATAAAAGATGACTTCCTCTTGAATAGTTTGCTGCCACTTTTCCCCTTTTTCTATCATGTATAATTCAGACTAATCTAACTGATCTAAGTGGCTACAGGAAGTATAGTTAGATATAACTGGATTGTTTATTGGCACTGCTTATAAATAAGGATAAGCATTTTAAAACAGATAGGGGTCTGTCTGCTATTGTTCAATGCAAATACAAATATCGTTCTGCATGTCTAATTTCTGTGCATTATTATTGGTTAATGAAAGCTAAATGCTGTGCATTGTAATATGCTTTATCTTCAGGCAAAAGCCAAATGACATCTCCAGTATCACCTGAATCACCTCCAAACCAGCTCATTGACTATACAGGGTTGAAACTGAAAGTGAACAGGGAAGCCACACATGGAGGAAGTGAACAAGCCGGACAGAATCCTATTTATGCCACATGTGCAAAGCCTGCAAACCGACGTAGTTTGCCTGTTGCAGTGTATACAAGTTGTGAGCATGATGGGAGCAAATCTCTTAAGATCTGGCCACGATCACACTCGATGAACAATATTCAGCAAGAAAATGAAAATCTCGGCTCTAGTAAAAAATTAGTAGTGTTTTCACCAGAGGAAAATAAAGAATTGACTGATGGCTTTATTGAGGAAACTAGAAATATACATGGCATGCTATCTTGTAATCTGAAAGCAGTGACTAAGGACCAAACTGCTGATCTTGTTCAGAGAACAAGGTCATCTCATTTACAAAGCCACCACAAAGGCCATGTGATTCTCAACCCAACTGAGATTCCACACATATATTTGGACAAGACGCCAACATCTTCTGGAGACCCCAGGGTACCAGCAAAACTCCCTTCCCAACCACCCCCTGTCCCAGCTAAAAAATCCAGAGAAAGACTTGCTAATGGACTTTTTCACCCACCTCTCAGTGCTACATCTTCAAATATTGAGGAATCCCCTCCTCCTGTTACAAATTATGGACAGTTAAACCCAAATGATTGCTCCATACTTCCTGCAGAAGAATCCATTGCACAGATATCTTCCCGGCCTCCTTGGTTGTCCAATCAGCCAGAGAATTTGAGTGTTCCACAACATGCTGTAAAACTAGGACCTGTGTCTGCAAGGAAAATCTCTTGTGCTAGAGGGATGGATCAAGAGGTATTGATAGAAAAAAAGTTAGAGACTGAAGAGATAGATCTTACTGAAGAACCATATTCAGATAAGGTAAACAAAACATTTACTAAGTGAAAGGTTGAAGAGCATTTACATGGATGTGATTGATTGTTTCCAAATTATAGGGTGCTAAATTTCTATGAGGTTTAAAAGTTAGAAGTAGTATGTAAAAGCAGCTTGTTATCTTTTTTATGCAATTACTAAGTATATTTATTTTACCATATAGCAAGGCTTTTATCTAACATTAGCACATAAGTTAATTTATATTAAAAAATATATATATTTTTTTCCTCCATAAAAATCTATATCAGACTTTTATTATTATAGCTTTGTTTTTATATTGAAGCTAAATGTTAAACTTCCTGTAGCAATTGATTAGTTATTGTCACTACAGCTATAATAACAAATTCAACAGTGATAAAGCTGACACCATTAGTCTACTGTATCATAGCCAAAAGCATTTTAAATTCTAAAAATCTTATGTTTGCAGGGGTGCTATGCTGACACCTATATATTCAGCAGTGTCCCCCTTCATAAAAAAAACAACAACAAAAAAACCGAAATCCTTAAATAAAAATAAAAATTCTTTATGTGCCCAGCTTCCATTTCTACCCCTTCTGTGTGTCTGACAGGCTGCTTGGCGATCCCATGATGATGTGGAGTCACGACCCACTGTTTCAAAGCCGCTGATCTAAACTAAGCGGTATATAATTATTAATCAGCAGAGTGGGAAGAAAGGAAATGAATGAAGAGGTTGACCGTTAGCACAAAACTAAGTGTTGAATGGTTTAGGCCCTTCTTCACAATATATGCAATACGTCCGGTATTTCCCGATATTTGATACTGCGCATGCGCAGTATCTTTTTCACGTAATCTTTCAGACCGCATATATGCAATCTATGTAACAAAAAGTTACGTAGATTATGTGAAAAAGATACTGTGCATGCGTGTTGTGAACCCGGTCCTTATTCTGCAGACTGTAAACTGAATGGGAAGCTTTAAACTACATTGTATGTCTGCACTGTTGTGCATTGTTTGCTGATAATAAACATTACTGTAGGTAAACATATGTTCTTAAAAAAAATAATTGTATGAAAGTACCCGTTACGACCTTTGGGTTTGACAATTGCACTGCATGTATGGGTCATATAACAAACATAAATCATATCATATTACCTATACATACCATCCGATGTGCTGCATTTCCTATGTAAAATATATGATAATGACTTTTAAGGGGTGGGAAAAGAGTTCTGCAATGTTTATTTTCCTTCATAAACATTCATAAACGCATAATATTATTCTGCTGACACCTTGGATCGGATCCAGGATTACAAAAAACATTTGCATGCACACGCTGCGTTTCCGTTACATATCTGGATCCTCCTTACGCAGCCTTCCATACTGGAAGGGTTTCTGAAGGTGGGACAGGGCAGGATACGTAAAGCATGTATACTAGGTGCAAGGGGGAGCTACGTTAATTGTGTAATAAGGGCATTTTGCAGCCCTTACATCCTAACCAGACTTCTGCTCTATCGCCATTTTTAGTGAGGATGGTGCAGAAAATTTAAGGTAGGATCTTGCTATTTTAAGTCCATAAGTTTGAAGGGAGTAGATCCCCTTGCACGGACAGGTCTCTGGTTACAGCAGATTTCCAGATTCGGTCGGAGGCAGTCATTTTTTTCTTAATTGAATAGATCCCTCAAGTGCAATAAAGATTTTAGAATAGAATAGATTTCAGCCTGATATACTGTACATCCAATAAGTAATTCTTGGAATAATAATCTATAAACCTTCTTGTATTTGTGTTGCAGCATGGCCGCTGTGGTATACCAGAAGCCTTAGTTGAAAGATATGCTGAGGATTTAGGTCTTCTGGAAAAAGAGGTGGTGGCCTGCATGGACCAAATTCGTGTTCGACACCTGAGAAAACAGCATCGCATGGCTGTAGGTTTGATAAATGTCACTTTCCCCCTACCCCAGGGTGCAATGGTGTTTTACTTTCTGTGAAGTGTTGAATTCTTATGAAAATTCTATTGGAAGGAGGAATATAACATGGGAAAGCTTCTGGGAATAAATTATTTTAATAGTTGTTATACTGAAATAGATTAAGTTTATGTGCAGATGTTAGTAAAAATATGTTTAATATCTTTTTTTACTATTATGCTTAGATCCCAAGTGGAGGACTTACAGAGATCTGCAGGAAGCCTGTTTCTCCAAGACACATTTCGTCTGTTTCTGATTGGCTTATTTCCATTGGACTCCCTATGTATACCCGCCCTCTTATGGATGCCGGCTTCACCACATTAAGTAAAGTGCCTGCTCTTTCACAGACTCACTTACAAGGAGCTGGAATAAAGGAAGAAGGGCATATAAACAAACTCCTGGAGGCTGCAAGACTTATACAATCCATTATGCCAGAGGCTGTTTAAAGTGTGGACCTGCTGCATGTGGAGACCACTTTTCCGCTACCGCATTTTAGAAGCCTGTGCACAATGAGCACATGGATTTGTTGAGTCACTTGATATCGTGTTCATTTCGTTAAGGCAAATGATACATTGCAGACCTTTGGAATACTAATCATTTTATGGGTTGACTCAAAAGCTTGTGCATCTGCGTGACTACCTGACCTGTTAGACTGTGGATAAGAAGTGCTTTATGGTATCTAACTAAACTGTTTGCTTTTAGTTCAGGCACAAGAACTTTTAGGCCAAAGTATTACAATGATTTTTTTTTTATTTTATGTTTTTATTCATACTTCGAGACAGATATAACTAATACAATCATGCTCTTTCATAGTAATGGGAACAAAGTCATTTTGTGGCTTAACTAAAGTAACAAACTTATTTTGCCTTAAATATATTTTCAAATAATTGTTGTGTCACAGCAGGGTCTACTTATTGTCAAAGCACAAGACCTGTTGTTGGAGATGTATAAATAAATGTTGCGAAATACTGCATGTTTGCAGGTGTAAATCATCACCTTTCCATATTAAAGCCCCAAGGAATATATTTCAGCATTAATTCAAGACTGTATTCAAGGGTGACTAATAATAGGCAGAGAGTATTACTGAATTTAGATGTTTCCCATGATATTCAGCACCATGTACCTGCTACAGAAGACATATGATGAATGTTGATTAGAAGAAGTTATCTATTTTAGATGTAGTAATGCAATTTTCTCTTACTGACACAAATCTCAGATACTAAATGCAATCTTTGATCAAGCATTTCCCAAATATGAATTAATAATGCCATCTTGTGTTTATTTAAATAGCAAATATAGCCAACTTGAAAGAGACATTTTCGAAAGAAGCCACATTGCCGTCATCCAATCGAAATTTATAGCTCGTCCAAGCTATTTTGATATCTTCATGATATCTCTCTTGTTACCTTATGTTGATTGATAACTACTATGGATTTATATGAGCTCTGGATTTTTGTAAGCCATTATTCAGTGAGGAGTAAATTCCCTTTATTCTACCTATTGTATATCTTCATTGGTGCTATCACTATTTTAGCGATACAATATAATGATAATGTAAAGGATCTATAAATTGGGGCTGAATATGGAATAATGTTCCCCCATCCATAATTTAATGGTTTGTACTTCTTTAAATTAAGATCACAATCTATTATGTAATTGCTAATTATAATTGTTACACAAGAAATGTATTGTTAGGGAAATGGGCCCCCCATAAGATGCTTTCAGCAACAGAAGAATACTCTGAAAACATCATCTAGTAAAAAAAAGAAAAAAATTATATACTTATTTATAAAAAGTGTACATGGTACCTGTACCATAATAAGGTCATGCTTGTTTCCTTCATGTTGTGTTGTCAACATTCCATAGAATATGTATCTAAGAGGAGTGACAAAATGCAAATGATCACTTTTTGAATGTACAGATATGTCACATGAAATACATAAGGAAAAATATTTTTATCTGTGTTGCACATTCAACCAGTTCATCTCCAGATAAATAATATATTGGCACTACAGTTCCTCTTCTCTGAAGTTTTTTTTTTTATTATTATCTTTGTTGCGATCAGTTTTTAAGAATGCATTTTTATTAATAGATATACAATTTATTCAGTAAGTATTTCTTTGAGACTCCACGCTACATGTACATTATTCAGTGTAAATGTATACACATGCCATTTTTCTAATTCCTGTTTAATCATCGCTTCTTTTATTTATTTTGTGCATCCACATAGGAATTCTGTTCTCTTACAGCATTAATTAATAGGGTAACTTCTAACTTGGTGTTCAGTTAGCAGTGTTGTGCTTCCAAATTGTTTCCTGCTACTGTATTTGACAGGAATTGGTGCACTTTGATTTTATTAAACTTTTGAATCACAACCCTACACACCATTAAACCATCTTTTCTGATAGGTACAACGCATATTCAAATCCTTAGGCCATCATATTCATTTTCAACTACTGAATTATGGGAAAAGTAACTGTAAAGAGTAATTGTAGATGCAATTTTTTTTTTCTTTTTTGTTGCCATATCTCTAAAGCTTTAATTGCTACCATCATAATCAATCTGTTGGCACGATAACATATATACACTTCCAGACAACAATTCTTCAATATTTTGTCTTTTATTGCTGAGATCATTTCTATATGCAAAATGTTACCAAACTTATTTCATGCATTATTTTAGAAAAAAAAATATTCTTTACTGTACAGTTAATTTGAGGTGTGGCTTTTTACAGAGATTTATTTTATTCCAAATGTATAATTGTATAAATAATATAGCATTTTCAACATATTTTAAGAATTAATTACAGAGATCTAATACTTGTTAATAAGACCAATAGACTGTGTAATATTTCTATTGTTGTGGGCTGTGTACAACAGCCGTGGAACGTTTACGGTGATTATCTAACCAATTGACAGTAGAGCATATGTAAACAAGACTGTTTTTAATGACATTATGGAACATGACCTATAGCCAAGTCTTAGTTTGTATTAATAGTATTCCACTTTAAAAATCAAGCATTTACTATAAGTGCTCAAATTAAGAATTAAAATAATAATGAACAAATTTGTTTAAGTAAGGCCGACTATATTGTTCATTGTCATTGAGTAAATAAAGATTTGTTTTTCAAAAGTATTGAGAGAGAGAAATAGAGAGAGAGAAGCCTGTGAAACTGCATGTAACCAGGACAATTTGTTGTCCTCTTGACCAAGAGTAATTTCCTCTGTTTGGCTCTTACCCAAGTGATTAACGGTAACAGATTATTGATATGGCCTGTGCATTATATACTTTATTATTGTAGACCGTGTTTGGACATTTCACTTTTGCTGCGCTCAGAGCTCCGGGCGCAGTAGTAGGAGATCTGTATCCAGACTCTTGAGCCACACAGTTACAATCTGTGGAACTTACCTTACCAAGTTGTCCTCATGTAAAATGGCACAAAAGTCTGGATAAGGGTGTAAGAGCTTAAGTTTACTGTACAATTTTAATACACTCCCCATTCCACCTTGTATCCTCACGCCCCATGCCATCCCTCTGGCAGAAAGATTTCCAGTATGGAAGTCTGGATTATGAAGGACCAGATCTGTACCAGAAGCACACGACATGTGCACTCGTGACACATTTTCTTACAACAAAGAGTGTGAAACACTTGCATCTAGTCCTGTGTGAACAACATAAGCAACCAAATATGAGTGCGCTACAATATGAACACATAATGGCTGTCATGATAACTTGAAAAAGAATGCAGTTATAAACGTAAAAATACAGGGAATTTGTCCCTCAATGCATAACTGCAGATAAATGCTTTCCATTGAGGTTAGTATGAAACGATAAAATAATCACAATTCTATTGATCTTTTTATTTCATAGACATTTTTAACCTCTAGACACATGGGATATGTACAAACATATTAGTTTTTATCCAGTCATAATTAAGCAGATTTACAAAATGTTTTTAGTAAATGACAAAAGTAATAATTATTTGTTACCAAGGACCAAGCTCCTGTGACAAACATGACTTTGAAACAGTTGATATTCAACAACTCCCAGCATGCTCTGCTGGTAACTGGTTGTTTAGTCCCAAAATGTACAGTATATAGTATAGCTCAATAATCTGCTAACAGAATGAAATACTGGAAGAATGCATTCTACTTGACCATAAATGGATGGTTTTATAATGCAACAGCATCCATTGAAGAGTGCACCCAGAATGAGCTACCCTGGGCTCACAAATTGCTCTTCCTGACAGAGGGCATTTTATTAAAAGGAAGACAGCACTTTTTCCAGTGGCATTGTATGCTTTCTATTGTATACTTTTGTTTCAGCCATTCCATTCTATATAGTCTTTGTATAATAAATTGTTGAGTCCATATATGCTTGGGACGAAAAATAACATTAAACAACTAACTATGTTGCACTTTCTGTATATGAAACCCATATTTAAATAACTTATTTTTCTCCATTCTCTATTCTGAAATTGTAAGTAACTGTAATATACATGATATCAACATGTCGTTGCAGTTTGCTTCAGCCCAATAAAGCTGTGTTTTGTAAAAAAAAAAAAAAAGTTAATAAAAATAAATGTGTAAAGACTGTTGTACTCGTCTAGCAAAACTATAGTTGATAAGAGATTTTTTTCTGTGAATCAAAATATGTCTATAATAGTGTCATTCTGTTAATAAGCCAAAATAATAAATACATTGACTTAATCTGTCTGTTTGTCTGTTGATTTATCAAATGCATAGTTGGTTTATGAAAGCAGTGAAACTACAGGAATATATGGCAAGGTATTTTTTTGGAGGAATAAGAGAAAATTCCTCAATCAAGGAATGATAAATGACAGATTTACTTTAAAACTACATAGCACAGTAATACAGTATAATAGAGGTTAATATAGTAATCAAATACTTATTAAATATTAGAAAACGCAACACTAGATCATCAGCAAAATGCGTTTAGAGGAAAGCATGGGTCTAATGAGCAATTCAGTCTTTCACAAAGCATTACTTAGTCCTCCAACTGGAGTTCAATCAGGCTGAAGAGGAGTCGGGCGAGTTGGCTTCAGAACTTGAACCTGGACGTTCCAAGCAGACAAAAGAGTCATACCTTCTTCCACTGAAGAGATGACATGAAGGTTATTAGAATGGCACAGCTGAAGCTTTACAGTGAATCCCCATCGGTACGGAATTCCTTGGGCAAGTAGTATGTTCTTTTTGACATGAAAAAAATGGACTCTCATAAAGACGTCTCGGGGCTGTGATGAAGGAGCCAACTCTGATTTGGGTAGACGATGAACTCTGTTCAATAGTAGGTCAACCTCTGAGGCGTCAGGGAGCATCTTGTGAAAGAGGGCCTTCACTTAAACTGGCAGATCTTGGTTAGGCACAGACTCCAGGACTCCTAATTTTGATATTATTCCTCCGAGCACAATATTCTAGTTCAATAATTTTGAGTTTAAGGGAATAGACTTCCTTTTGAAGGGCATCTTGAGAATCAATTAGACCATTGTGAGAGTTAACCAACTCGCCCATTTTAACTTCCAAGTGGTCTGTTCACTCACAAAGCTCTGTAACATCCGCTCTGATTTCCAAGAGTGAGGTTTTGAGGTCAGAGTTAATATCTGAATGTAGTGCCAGCAGCATTTGCTGCATAGCTTTCACGGTTAGCAGAGCATCAAAGCCCAGGTGCTCTTGCAAGTCAGTTGTTTGAGAGGAAGCCTGCGAGGGTACCAGGCGAGGGGATTTATGAGAAGTTTCCATAGTAAGTGATGATTGAGAAGTGTGTGGGAGTGGTGAGTGAGTCGGAAATTTGACAGGTGGTTGAAGGGGCGAGGGTCTAGTTTTTTTTCGGAGGCATGGCACTGGAGAAGCCCAGAGAAATATAACGAGGGAGAGAACAATTTCACAAGGTGAGTGAACAGTGAAGACACTATCTGAAGCGTATTGTAGATTTAGTTACTCATAAGTCACCAGATGAAGACCTCAGAGATGTAGAATAGGAAATTCACATTTTAGCTCTGCCAGTGGACCGATTATCAAAGCGGGACAAGTAATAAATATCCAAATGTATCTTCAACAGGTGCAGCGATGAAACATGAAAGCCAGGCAAAAAATCCAGGAGAAATGTTCAAGGGCAGGGGGTATGGAAAGTTGAGTGATTCACTTGAACCAGAAAGCAGTATTTCCAATGTAAATAGTGAAAGAAGGCACTATAAATGCTTCAGGGTAGAAGAAGGGTGTGAGGTCTCCCCCATGTGGTATAAACTTGTTTGTGCCAAGGAACAGGACTGCAATGGGGAAAGTATAGAGCTGCAAACACAGAGCCTACCAGATCAGCAGGATGAAAATCCACTATTCATGCAGGGAATCTGTACAGAGGTTAACACTGCAGGTAGGCCTCAGCTTAGGCAGGGGCAGCAGCCAGGAGCACACCTGCTACCTCTGTCGTCTGGATAAACTTAGAAGCACTTCAGGATCCAGCCCTCAGCTACTGCCTAGTCAGGATGACAGCAGAATGCAGCTGTCACAGATACTCTGGCGGTGGACAGGCGACAGTGGACACGCAGATCCCGCGACAGAGAGCCCTCCAAGGAGACAGTCCAGTTCAGTACCCGGGAGCCTCCACCGGGGGGAAGTGGAGGGGAAGGCAGAGGTCCGTCGCGGCACACCGCGTGGTGAGGCCGCACTCCCAGGGAGCGCTAGTAAGCAGCTCTAGGTCGGACAGCGGATGGTAAGAGGTGAAGATTATCAGGTAAATAGGTAGGAAGAGGGATGAAAGGGATTGAAAATACACGGCTTTTATGCCTATTTCTGCCGAAGCCCAGCTAGCACACATCCGCTCACGATGGCAGCCAGGACACACCCCAGTAATCAAATACTTATAAAGTAAACCAGTAATTAAGTAAACTAGTTCCCTATAAACACACAATAGAAGGCAGCTGATTAATTTGTAGACTAAACAAACATTAATGATCTTGACTATTCCCTAGGAAACAAGTCTGGATAAATATTTTAGAATGTGCACTACCACTAAAACAGCCATTATATCAAAATATTGAAACTCTCGTTCATAATTCACTGCTGGGCTGATCCAGAGAGGTAACACCTCAAAAAGGTGCAAATCTGGCTCTGGAAAAATCATGTTGCAATGTGAAGGGTGAATTTTTTTTCGATGCATGGAAAATACTTTGTATTTGGGCCGTTGCCATGATCGAATTAAATGGCTGTTTTGTTTGTCTCTGTTTATGTTGACTATTAGTAATTCTACAGTATGTCACACAGTTGTCTTTAGGAATATATGATCTGTGTTGCTGTGTATAAAACTACAGTGGGTCATTATTCATAATGAGGAATACTGTTAAGTTGCTCCCATTATAGAAAATAGCTCACAGTAGTTTTAACCGGTATTAAACATCACACATACTAGTTTCCTTGATTATTAATAATGACTATCATTATTAAAGGAGGGTGGGGGGCTATATATCTCATTCTGTGGGTCAGTATTCATAATGGGATAAACTAAACCACAGTCCCCATTGTAAATAATGAACCACAGTAGTTTTATACATTAAAAATTATATCGTTGTTTCCTTAATTACTTAAAAAATTAAATATTCTTACTCTTTATTATAATAACTAGCATTATAAATAATGGGAAAACACTATTCTACTACTATCACATCGCTGCCCCTG
>WWET01000837.1:414412-428696 GCA_011038615.1 Limnodynastes dumerilii
GAGAGAGAGAGAGCGAGCGCAGAGGAACATCTGTAGAGGCGGGCAGTGGCAGAGGATCCGTAAAAAACAAAACCGGAGTAAAACTGAAAACCTAGTCTTCAATTTGTCGTCTAAATCTTTGACGGAGGAACAACTCAGTGTCCTAAATAAAGGACTTACCTTCGTACTGACCAATCGCTTTAACCCATTTATGTGGAAAATAGAAACAGCAGCCTTCCATAGGCAACTTAAACTCAAAGAGTTCTTTAAAGATAGCCCAGTGGAACAAGAAAGATCATTGTTCAAAGCTAAATCTAACTTTGAACCTCAAACATTTAATACATCCTCATAATACATACATAATCATTTGTCAAACGCATGGAGATGTTAGGTGATGTGGAAAAGGTATCAAGAGACAATAACACCCAATGTATAGACAAATTAACCCAGAACAAACGGAGGGCATTACAATCATTAAGTAATGATAAAAGTCTTATAATCAGACCAGCGGACAAGGGAGGCTCAGTGGTGGTCCAAGATCGGGAGCAGTACGTGGCAGAGATCAATAGACAGCTGGGTGATGCCTTAGTGTATAAAGAACTTACACAAGACCCGGTATCTATTTTTAAAAGTGAGATTGATGAAATACTTGCACAGGCTAAAGAGGAAGGCAACATCAACCAAGATGTACTATCTTACCTTACTATAAAACATCCACGTAAACCAATTTTGTACACCTAAAGTGCATAAGGATCTCCTACAACCTCCTGGATGTCCGATAATATCGGCCAGGGGCTCTTTGTACAGCAATATATCAGCATACCTGGACCACTACCTACAGCCGTGTTTCAGAACAAATAGATCCTATATAGAGGATACGACAGATTTATTGAATAAATTGCAAACCCTGGGCAAATTACCTGATGCAGTCACACTAGTAACTATCGACGTATGCAGTCTGTATACGTCCATCCCACAGGACGAGGGATTAGAGGCGGTATGTAGGACAATTATGTCCAACAAAGCCTACAATGGACCACCAGTAGAATTCTTTATGACACTCTTGGAGAAGACGCTGAAGCGCAATTATTTTATGTTTAATGGCAAGCACTACTTACAACTCCATGGATGTGCCATGGGCTCGTCTGTGGCACTGGCTTTTGCCAACAATTACATGGCGGTCTATGAAGAGACATACTTATACCAAGATGAGAGGTTTGCAGAGGGATGTCTGTTTTACTGTTGTTTTATAGACGACCTCCTAGTTATCTGGAAATCAGACATATCATCTTTGTTGGAACTCTTACAAGAACTGAATAGCAATTCCAGCCCTATTAAACTTACGTTCTCGTATGACACGAAGAAGATTCACTACCTTGATGTGACGATATCTATTGAGAAAGAGGAAATTTGTACGGATCTGTACACTAAAACAACTGACCGGAACAACCTGTTATTGGCCAATTCTTTTCACCCTCCAGCGTTAAAATACTCGCTTCCATATTCCCAAATGCTGAGAATAAATAGGGTGGTGTCGGATCAAACCAAGTGGGAATCCCAAATGGATTATATGATGGTTTTTTACAAAGAGGATATGAGGGTAACCATCTGAAGGAAATTAAAGAATGGGTCAGAAACATACCTCGCGGAGAGTGCTTGAAAAAGAAGATCAAAAACTCTGAAAACAAAATCTTACCATTTGTACAAACTTTTAACACTTTTTTCCCCTTTGATTGGGAAGGAGACCAGAAAGTGGCAGGACCTGGTGAGACAGGACACTGAGCTCCCGAAACTTAAGGACTACAGACTATTGAATGCCTATAAAAAAAAGTAGAAGTTTGAAAGACATCCTTGTGAAGACAGATGTTACCATTAGGAGAAGTTTAACCATAAGAATGTTTCCAATGCACAAACTGCACCACGTGTAGGTATATGGAAGCAGGACCAACATTTAATCATCCGCATACAGGCAGACGAATACCAATTAAACACTACCTAACGTGTCTCTCAAAATTTGTGGTCTATATCATTAAGTGCCCGTGTGGCCTATATTATGTGGGCAAGATCACAAGAGTGTTTAGGGAGAGAATGGCGGTGCACAGGTCATCAATTAGACAAGCATTGAGTGGGAAGAATAGTGACCAACCGGTCGCGAGGCATTTCGTCGAGTACAGACATAATCTTGCTACTCTGGTCTATAAAATTATTGATCACACACCAATTCCAGAACGCGGTGGAAACCGTGAGCAGAAACTGTTGCAGCAAGAAGCCTATTGGATAAATAAATTGAACACTGTCACTCCACATGGACTGAATGACTCACTTAGTTTATTGTGTTTCTATAGAACAGACTGATAGAGTATGGACTCTTAACATTTAAATCAGTGGTACAGTACCAGTAGTATGGTTCTTGAGTAAGCTGCTGTACATGGGGGTATATAGCGGTGTGAGACAGGACTATGTGGTTAATAGTTATACCACCTCGGAGTATATTAAATAATAGCATGTTTAATGCTTTACTTTATCTGATGTCCTTTGTATCTGAAACAGATTCTAACTC
Organism: Limnodynastes dumerilii; assembly: GCA_011038615.1. Taxonomy (NCBI): domain Eukaryota; kingdom Metazoa; phylum Chordata; class Amphibia; order Anura; family Limnodynastidae; genus Limnodynastes; species Limnodynastes dumerilii. The sequence continues at coordinate 416,952 of WWET01000837.1, forward strand.
ACGCTGTCATAATGTGTTGTTTTTAATAGTCACTGTATTTCTAATATCACTTGGTTTGATTAATAAGCATGTCGCGTTATGATGCTTTTTCCTAGATATTATTGTTTACTTGGTTGCCATGACCACACGGGGCGGACTCAGGCGGCCCTACGTACTTCTGGTGTGACGAGACGCCTCTGAGAGGTCTGGTGACACACGCAAGTGAGAGAGGGGGGAGGTGGAGCACTGGGGTGAGTAAGAAGTTATTTATATATATTTGTCATTGTGATTTTGTTATCCCTGAAGAAAGTTTGCCATAAACTGAAACATTGGATGTAACCCTTCTGTAGTTACGTTTGTTTCTTAAGTCGGCGAGTACAGTACAGCATTATATATATGAAAAATTTAATGGGGAACTATATTAGTCCGAGGACCAGGATATTACATTAGAGCACAATACCTGGGATCAGAATCTGCCCAAACTGATCAAAGGAAAGAAAAAATAATATACAAATCCAGGCAGCGCTAAATTAAATATCTTTAATATTTAATAAAAAATGCACATAACATTCACAGGACTTAAGTACAGTTCAAATGGACCAGCTTCGTAGAAATTAATACAAATTAAAACAATTCAATAACAACTGCCATATGGAGACATATAGATTACAAGAAAACCATTAAAGTAGCAATCAGGCCTCAATTGCTACTTATAGAGAACCTCAATCATGAATATACGACATATCAGGTGTTGTTGAGTAGAGGAATTGACCAATATGTCAATATTGACCCAAATGGAAATAATGTTGGTAGTTAGTGAAAAGTATAAAAGAGATACAATGACCCCCACCAACAACGAATGATGGAAACTGGCTCCTTAGCCCATTAGACTGTAATAAATGCAGTTGAAATGGTGATAGTAATAATGCTAGCCGGCGATGTTGAAAGATCCAAACAGATTTGTAACTGGAGTTCCAGTCATGCAATGAACAGTAGAGCTACACCAACCACAGATAAAATCTATTCACCATATAATTCAAGGATTGTATGCACAGTGTAAAGACAGATTAGCCATAGAAGATATTGTTTATGCGTGTTGAAATACACAGTCTATAAACACACTGTCCATAGATAGAGTTTACTTACGCGTGTTGGAGTACATTCACAGTAAGTGGGATGGAGCTGAAGCCCGTGGAGTCTGTCAGGGACAGGCTTATCACCGTTCCCTCTATTGTGGGCAGTGGAGCCGGGTAAGCTGTGCACAGTGTCCGTTGAACAGGTGTGGAGAGTGTGTCTGTGCTATCAGACACATGCAGCAGGAGCTCCCTTCGGCCCACCTGGACGAGACCGCTACGGTACAAAGTTCACGGTAGCTGCACTGTCTGCTCTCTGGGTTCAAGCAGCCCACGTGTAGATGAATATGGAATGGTGAATCACTTCAGGATCCGTATACAAAGGTGGAGGGTAGTTGGAATGACTGAGCGAGTCACATGAATCTGGAGAGAAATCCTGACACTGTAATCTTGACGCGTTTCTTTGAGACACTCTCAATTTCTTCAGAAGGCAGTATGAGTGTTAACCAGTAACACCCCTATTTAACTCCAGCAATAACTAATTAATTAGTGTTAAGCTGGAGAAAAGTGCAGACTTTGAAAACAGACTTTAAGAACATCACTTGGAAAATCCATGTTAGATTAACATGGACATATAAATGAAAAACAATTAATCATTAATGTTCTAGTTCTAAATTAGAAATACGATAATCAAAAATATGAAGTGGAGAAAATTATAAAAAATAAATAGAAAAAATGGGAAAAATACCAGTCTATTATGTTGAATACTATGGAGTCTCTAGTGGAAATACACTAATCAACTGTGTTATAAATAAAAACTTAATATGGTCATGAGAATCTTAATGTATAAATTAAATTGATAAATATACCTATATAAGAATAAATAATGTTATACCTAGTGAATAAGGAAAATTGGTGAAAAGTGGGGACCATAAAAAATAAATAAATAGAACCCATAATTAGGTTAAAGTGTGAAAAAATAATGAGAATATAATACAATAAATGGAAGTAGATACAATGGGCCTGATCCAGACCTACACCCGCGAGCGTAGCGTATGATCGCCCGGGCGTATAAACTTTCACGCCCATGACACTCCCGTTGATTGTACCGACTTACGGCGGCTGAACCCTACCCTAACTTTTTGAAGCGTGCGTGCGAATTTTCATGCCGAGACGCTGGTCGTACGGGGCTTAGCACGCCCATACTGTACAATTTAAATGGCTATCCCCGCCTCTGTGTAGTAACTCGAGCGTCCGGACTATCGTCGTACAAAACGCACGCCCCTTGGGTGAAAAATACGCCTAAAATACGCTCGCTGTACACTCATGTCCTTCGGACGACCGGAAGTTGTCATACTGCACATGCGCAGTGCGTTTTTTCACCTGGTTTTACGCTCCCGACTGGCGTACGCTCGGTCGCGGGCGTAGTTCTGGATCAGCCCCAATGTGTGATAGAGTATAAGTGGAATATATATATGAGAATAAGAGGGAGGGTCAAAAGACATACAAATCAGGTACCAGAAGTGGGACAGAATATAGCATAACAAATAAAACAAACTGAGTTCAACCAAAATCTAGATAAATCATGTCATAGAAGACATCTTTTGTAACCAGAAGGATTCTCGCATGCATAGCGTTTGTATCTGTCTCCCCCACGGGCTGTGTAGGCTATATGTTCAATCCCCATAATCTTAGGAGATGTGAGATTCCCATTGTGTGTCTTATGAATATGGACAGACATATTGTGATTAGGATTAGCATTAATAATACACCGACGGTGGTCAAGGAACCGGCAATGAAGAGCTCTAGTCGTCCTCCCAATATACTGCATGTTACACCCACATATCATTAAATAAATGATATACTGGAAGTAGCAATTAATATATTGTTTCACTGAATATGACTTGCTAGTTATATGTGAAGTAAAACTAATGGCTTTATGTGTCATGAATTGGCAAGTGAGACACCAGGATTTTCCACATTAGTAATTTCCCTTACGGAGAGATAAAAAGTGTGAACTAGAAGTAAGATGGGGATAGTGTAGGATCTCTTGAAAAAGGACGGGGCCAAGAAACTTTTCAGGTTCTTGGCCTTTCTAAAAAGAACCCGTGGTTTGGTGGGTAGGGAGCTCCTCAATATAGGGTCCAACAAAAGCATTGTATAATCAATAGCGGAGGGATGTGTGACGAAGGTGAAAGATAGATTGAAATTGTTGATATTGAGAGTGGTAAGAAAAGAAACCAGATAGAGGACCAGCTCTGCACCGGCTCCGCAACCCCACACATGTTGGTCCTTGAAGACCCCCATGTAGAGGTTGGCGGAGCTCAGTGCGAAAGTGAGTCCCCATTGCCGTATTAAGAAGCTGAAGAAAAAATTAATGATCAAATAAAAAATTATTATGAGTGAGTATGAATCTGATTGATTGTAAAATAAAATCCTGGTGTTTCCCATAGAGCGCACCGAACGCGGCCAAGGCCTGTTGGACTGCCTGAATGCCCAGTTCGTGAGGGATGTACAGCGCTTGTACATCCCAGGTGGCCAGGCGATATGAGTCCTTCCACTCTAGTGATGTCAGGCACTGAAGGAACTGGGCAGAGTTGCATAGATGCGCTCTCTGAGAAGCAGCGTACAACTGTAAAAAATGATCCACATAAAATGATAAGTTAGAAGTTAATGAATTAATGCAAGATATAATGGGGCGGCCCGGAGGATTAGAAGGGTCCTTGTGGATTTTTGGTAAATAATAGTAGGTAGGGACAACAGGGTATTTGGGATACAAAAAATCATATTCCTGTTTCGTCCCTCCGCCATTGCCTAGTCCAAAAGACACTTGAGTTCTTTTAGAAAGGGGGCGGTGGGATTGCCCTCAAGTTTACGATATAGCTTGGGATCCCCAAGTTGGCGTTGAGCCTCAATTAAATACTGAGATTGGTCCTGAATGACAACCCCCCCCCCTACCCAAAGGAGGTGACTGGACTGGAGGGGTGACTGGACCAAGGGGGAGATTATCTCTGTATATGATCTTCATATTTTTTATTATCGTATTTCTAATTTAGATCTAGAACATTCATGATTAATTGTTTTTCATTTATATGTCCATGTTAATCTAACATGGATTTTCCAAGTGATGTTCTTAAAGTCTGTTTTCAAAGTCTGCACTTTTCTCCAGCTTAAAAATAATTAATTAGTTATTGCTGGAGTTAAATAGGGGTGTTACTGGTTAACGCCCATACTGCCTTCTGAGGAAATTGAGAGTGTCTCAAAGAAACGCGTCAAGATTACAGTGTCAGGATTTCTCTCCAGATTCATGTGACCCGCTCAGTCATTCCAACTACCCTCCACCTTTGTGTACTGATCTTGAAGTGCTTCACCATTCCATATTCATCTACAAATGGGCTGCTTGAACCCAGAGAGCAGACAGTGCAGCTACCATGACCACTGCCTGAACTTTGTACCATAGCGGTCTCATCCAGGCGGACCAACGGGAGCACAGACACACTCTCCACACCTGTTCAACGGACACTGTGCACAGCTTACCCGGCTCCACTGCCCACAATAGAGAGAACAGTGACAAGCCTGCCCCTGACGGACTCCACAGGCTTCAGCTCCATCCCACTTACTGTGTATGTACTCCAACACATCCGTGAGTAAACTCTATCTGCCTGGATTTGTATATAGGTAGAGAGATGTCCAACGTTTCAGTTTCCCTGACGAAAGTTTAGTAAAACTGAAACGTTGGACACTATCTTTTTAGGGTGCGTTTTTTGTATATACCCTTGCTTATGCCGACTGATGGCTACCCTAACTTCAGCCGGCATAAGCGAGGGTAAATACGCTGGGACAGCAGTGTATTTACTTAAACCCCTCCCTCATTACACTCCTTCCTCCCGCCTACCTACACTAACCTTTGCGTAGTAACGGCGAGGAGTGCCCTCTCAGCCATTACTACACTGCTACTACGGACGCCTGATCTTCAATCATTTCAGACGATCTTATGCTTACGCCCAGCGTATTAACACAGGGCATCGTAGGTCTGGATCAGGCCCATTTAGTTTAATTTTGGTGTGAGGGAGGCATTGTGGGTTATGAAGAGACCTGTAACGGGCAACTGTGGGGTCTCCTCTCCCACTCCCTAAAATATAATCCTATTAAATATTTTTATATCTGCTATTGCTTTAGAGTGTTAAAATAAGTAATTATTGAGCAGCTTTACAAACTCATTTTTAATTATTATGCATACCATCATAGCCCCTGTTCTTGCTTTTAATTACAGAATTGTCTGTGTCTATTCACCCCTATATGTTTAAACATTTTTTTAAAATATTCTGCTTTAATATATGCTCTAATTTATCCCAGAGATTTTCTGGTTTAACAATTAGATATTTTTTTAATATGAATCTAATAAAGTTCAACTGACTTTAACATTTGTCTATGAAAATACAAGAGTGCATCCTAGAAAACACCTTACTTTTCCTAAGAAGATTGCTTAGGCTGGGGTATTACAATAGTGAAGGGGTTAGGCATAAAACAGAGAGGAGACAAGTGAGATTTTAAGGAAGGAAGAGAAGAAGAGAGGAATATAAAGGGGAAAAGAGTGCTTAGAGTAAAGTTATGACAATTGACAAAAAATAGGTACTTATCTCCACAGCTGCAGAAGCAAAAGTAATTCTGGAAGAAAAGAGGCAGATGCCATAACCAGCTTGGTTTAAATAACCTTTGGACTCATTCAGCTCCTCCCAGACAGATCAATGAACCAATGACTAGTTTCCAAGGTGAGTAGCAACACTAACTGAAACCTCATACAGGGAGTTTAATTTTGCACCTGTTAAAATTTTTAACCCTCTGCTTCTCTTTTTAACTGTAATAAATCTTACCTAAAAGCCACACATCAAGAGCTCACCTCTGCATTCACAGACCTTCCTCATCCAGGGGCAGATGTATAAAGTATCTACAGTATTCTCCAAAATGCCCTTAGTGCCTGCTGCAAGTTGCAAAGTTTTCATGATGTCATGACGTGGTAGACAGCAGTTTCTAACCACCATTGGATCAGTCATTCTCAAGATGTTAACTTGAGGCCTCTAGATGCATTCCCTATCAATCACTACCTTGTGGTACAAGATCTTACCTCCTCCAACTCTTTGAAAATATTATATGCGTCCTGTTTACACTGTTAAACAGGACGCTCAATATTAAACTTGTATTAAGAAGTGTATACCTCATAGCAGGTATGTCTCAATCCCAGTTAAGTAGTCTTCAGTCATCTAAGGATGTAATGGTGACATGTATTTATTTGTATTTCTAATTTTTTAGGCAAAAGTTTGAATCAACATATGAAATATTAAAAATTTAGTTGTTATGTTTATTAAATAATGGTTTCCACAGGACAGGTTATATTGTCCCAGTGCTTCCCTAATGTAATTATACTTACAAAGTGATATGTGTATGTCTCCTATGAAATTTTTGCTTTAGCCTTGATCACTAAATGTAGCTCCATCTTTGCTAATGGAGGTGTCAGCAGATAAACTTCCTTTTTCAACTGTCTCCAACTCACTGTTTTTAGCACAATGATGTTCAAACTAGGAGCAGTGATTCAGGCACACAACAATGTATCAAGGAAAAAGGGGAGAAAAACTAAATGCAACACAGAGTTACAACACAAATATATGAATGCACTATTACCTCCCAATATGAAAAATCTGGTATGGAGCAGTTTTTCTTGTGAAAAGTTGCAGAAGATTCAGATTCATACCAATATACCAAGGAAAAAGGGGAGAAAAGGATTTGATGAATTACCTCATTATTCTAAAAATGATATTACACTCACATAATAAAATAATATATGTAACAAGTAAAATATAACACTGAGTTATAACATTAATGCACCCCAAAGATATAAATACTCAGGTAGGGAGTAGTTTTACTTGCTTCTCGATCATGACAGCTCTGGCTGATCCGGGTCCACTTAGCTCCCACCCTAATCACTTTTGTAAATGACTCTTAAGCTGGGCATACACTAGGACGATTATTGGTCCCAGCAGGGTGTGGGCCGATAAACGGGAAGATTTCCCGCTAGAGAAATGTCCTGTTATAGGCACCATACACCTCACATGCATACATTATCAGAGTAGCGAATACAGAAAGATGATTAGGTGTCTGGATTTTTTTTATAACAATGAAAGGGTTAAACTATGTACAGTTACACATTGCACTTGCAGACATTCACTACATCATTATAGCTTCTGGGATTCTGTGTGTTGGAATTTCTGCATTGTCAGTATTATTAGCATGTCTGGATTTTTGTTTGTTGGGTTTATTAGCGGTCTTTAAAGACCACGTGTACGCAATCTACATAACAAAATGTTACGTAAATAGCGTAAAAGAGTTACTACACATGCATAGCAGCTCTACACGTAAAAGTAGGCTAGTAAAATGAAAAATGCGTGACTGAGAATCCAGTCCATAGTTACTAATATTTACTTGAATTTTCATTTGCTAGTTATTGATAGGGCCACACTAACATTTTAACTTTTATTTTTTTTACCCTACTGTTACATGCCACAGGATCGGCATGTAACATACTCACCTGTCCCCCTGGCTCTCTCCCTGTGGGCGCAATCAGTTCCTGCTCTCCAGCCGGCTTCCCCTGCATGCCGTCATGTGAGCGGACGGCATGCAAATTAGCCATGTGGCAGCCATTCACTCCCCGCCTCCGGCTCCCCGTTGGCTGCTGCTATCAGCTGTCCTGGCTGCTAGGCAGCCAGAACACTTATTCACATCGTGCTGCGGCGCGCTGTCTTCCCCTGGTCTCGGCTGTAGTATAAGCAGCCGGGACACACTCTAATTAGTTCAGGGAGGCTGGTACAGTCTCTGCCACCTGATTGGCCAGCCTCCCTGTAAATAGAGCGGCAAGGACATGCCAGCCCCACCTGGTATAGCTTCTGCTGCCCCGTGCTTCTGCTTTTCTCTTCTCTGCCTCTTTTCTGCTTAGCTGCCTTTACTGATCGTTGAATGCCCATTCCTGATCCAGCCCTTTGTGTCTCTTGTTGTCCCATCCGTCCCTTGCTCCTTGCCTCTGTTTGATTGTGTTTGGTCCTTGGTTGTTTGACTGAGTGTTAATCCCAGTTTGCTTCACTGTTTGTCTGTCGTTGCGGTGTCCTATCTCACTAAGGTTATTTGGTCTCTGTGTCTTACCCACACACATAGGAGGTGTCCATCAGGGGTTGCGACCTGCCACTGACCTGTGGCCCAGCCTGTCTCCACCATCAGGGGCTCCAGTGAACACTAGGCTTTGGTTAGACTCCTTACCCTGGTGAGCATACTCCTAACACCTAGCAACTATCTACAAAATATCTCAGGAGCTAATCCGTATAATTTGTGAAATTTTGATTCATGATATTCCACACTTGTCATGTTTATACCTAGAACATATTATTATAAACTGTATAGTATAATATAAGTGGTTGAAGTGGAAATTTAGAAGTGGCGATATGGACCTTTACAAGTGGCAGTATGAAAATATAGAAATAATAGAAGTAAATGGAGATTTATACCTTTTCAATTAAACCAGTGGGAGAAGTGACGGTGTGGCATACCCCCATATACCCCTTACTTTGAGCTCTGGTATATATATTATATACTGTTCTATTTGTTTTGCTTTGGTTTTTAAATATATTTAGTGTAGTTAGATTTCATTTTATATACATAATTATCCTCTTTTACTTGAAAATTAAATGTAAAATATCCAATATTGCATTCATATTTATTATGAGAATCACACAGAACTAGGGAATTTCTTTAACTAAATATCAGTTTATTTATAAATATATTTTTAGCCACATTTTTTCATGAATCCAAATTAATATGTTATCTCAAGTAATTATGTCTTCATTCCAATCATTATACCAAGCTTCCAGACATTACGTAATAAAGTAAACATTGTGCAATAAGGTAATCTGATAATAATTCAGATTGATTTTGCTGTTTGGTGGATCCACATTCTTCAGATAAGTTATGTAGTCCATTAAATGTATTAAATTATGCAGTACATTAATACAGATTATGCATAAAATTATCCATAAACATAAAATGAAACTGGTTTGGCCTTTAAATAGAAATAATACCATAACACCCCCTTCCCAAATTCTTATTATTCATAGCTTATATGACATAGCTTTCATTTGATAGTATAATGAACATATTTATTTTTACATTTATTTCCTTATAAATGAACAAATATAGGCGTAGAAATAATAATATCAAATTAGTTGATGTCAACTCTGATAGATTTAGATCATGATGTATCCAAATTGTGGCTAATGACCCTGTCAAGTGTATAAAAACAACTTGTAAAACACGTTGATAAATTTCCTTCCTTTCCATACTTGTTCAGAAAAATACTAATTATCATTCCTGGTACTTGGTGCAAGGGAAATAAACAAATTACATAAACCCAGTGATAAAATGAATGTATTATAATTCCCAGAATATAGGAGAAATACTAACAGTACTTGTCATCAATATAAGTCATGTGCGTCCTCAATGTCAATATAAAAAAAAGTTTGTCTCATTTTTTTTACTCATGTTACTTACGTATTTTATTATTCTTAATCCAATGTAGTCCAATGGCATTATACCAATGTGTAATGTTACAGACTTCATAGAAGCTCTCATCCACAAAGAGTTAAGTATAGCCAGTCTTTTTATTCAATGGATCAAGCAGAGTAGTTTTTCATTATTTAGTCAAAATGATAGTCAGATGACTACAGTGACCACTCTTATTAATAAATATTAGCCCACCAGTGTAGCAGAGGTATTATATGAAGTATTAAAATAACATTTCCATTGGGATGACAGTTGGAAAATATATACTTATTTGCTTCTTTAAGTGGTAAAAACAAGGGTCCAGACCTCATTTTGCATGCACAGGGTCTGAAAGTCCGCATGTAGAGTGAACTGCACTCCCATGTCACTCCACTCTCATGTGCGGACTGTAGGTAAAGTTTTGTGGCCATAAGTCTACCTTAAGACTCCATGCAGACTGGCGTACAATAAGATTAAAATCACCTCCCTCTAACATATTGTGGACTTTGACTATGCGGAGGGTGTAGCCCAGCCTGCATACAGATCTTTTGCGTATGGAATTGAGAATGATGGGTCACTGGAGAAAACTACCTTTTATGATAAACTTAAAACCAAAGCCCTGTGTTTGCCCACATACACACAAACAAAATACGGTTTGCATTTTGTCTTTGTGAGTGATGAGGCTTTTGCTCTCCACATAAAGGCTTGACAAAAGAAAGAACTTTCAATTATAGGCTGTCAAGAGCTAGGAGACTGGTGGAGAATGCTTTCGGTATTCTTAGTAGCTGATTCAGAATTTATCATACAACTATAAGTCTCTGCCTGTACAAAATTGACATTGTTGTTATGACATGTTGTGTCCTGCATAACTTATTGATGAGCAAAAGCCAAGCTGGCTGCAGGTATGCATTCTCAATGGAGAATCCTTTCAATCAATTATAGAAAAACCTTTGCTGTAAGTAGCTACCTACACTTCAAAAGAGGCCATTTATGGCCCCTAGGTGAAAAATATTCCCCGGGGCCAGATGGGCTGCTTGCGCCATAACTGTACATGCCTGATTGATTTCCAGCAGCAGGCTGATTTGATGACAAATGATTTTGTGGAAAAAGGATATCCATTGACTTTAATTGAGGAAGCAAGGGATTATGCCTCTTAATTAGACAGAAACACTCTTCTTACGTCAAATAACATTAAGGATAATAAATGTGAACGTGCTTGTGAACGAAAATTACTAGCAAAACCAACTTCTACTAATTGGACAGTTGAGAATAATAATACAAAGATATCACAAGTGGAAAATCCAAATTGTACTTATATTAGTAGATTCAGTAGGAAGCCTGATCTTATTAAATGCATTATTTGTGAAAATTTTGGGATCCTTAAATATGATAAGATTATGAATAAATGTTTGCACAAAAGCCAAGAGTTGTTTTTAAGAAAAACAAATATTTGAAAAACTATCTATCTCCCAGTTTCCTGCCTTTAAATTAAGGGTCCATACAATATACTGACACTTGGCTCCCCCACAAGCCTGTTGGTTCTTTTCGATGCAATAGATAAGTATGCCTTACATGTTCTCATACAGGACATAGGACTACCACTGTGACTTCACTGATCACAGGAAAATCATATAATATCCAACAATTTATAAATTGTGAGACATGTTATGTTATATATGTCCTTCAGTGCGCGTGTGGCCTACAATATGTGGGGCAAACCACGCGCACACTGAAGGACAGATTTAGGGAGCACAGGCGGTTTATTATGAATGGTTCCTTGAAACATAGCATATCTAGACATGTGTTAGAACATCATTATAAAGATATCAATGCCATCCAGATTATAGGGGTGGAGCATATTGCCCCAACCCCAAGAGGAGGCGATAGATTTTCTAGACTATGTCTCCGAGAGATGGAATGGATTTTTAAATTACAATGTTTAGTACCAGATGGTCTAAATGAGGCCCTGGAATTTTGTATCAATTAAAGTTCTGTTTTTCATTATTATTTCTATTTCTGTTTAGTTCTGTCTGTTTCCAATTGGGATATTTTGATAAATATGTGAATTCTTCAGTATTAGAAACTTACCTCTAATGTACATTCTATTATGGTG
>WWET01000837.1:450954-468151 GCA_011038615.1 Limnodynastes dumerilii
ACATCGGACCGGATTCTCATTCATGCATTTTTCATTTTACGAGCCTACTTTTACGTTTAGAGCTATTACGCATGAGTAATAACTCTTTTACGCTATTTACCTACCTTTATTTTGTAGATTGCGTACACATGGTCTTTAAAGACTACGTAAAAGTAGGCGCATAAAATGAAAAATGCATGACTGAGAATCTGGTCCATCATCTGCAATACAAATGAATCCCTCTCCTCCTATCCTATTATTATGTAAAGTTTCCCTCTACTCTAGCTTACACTATTCCATTATATGCATTCACACTTCATTCACATTATGAAAACTTAAAACCTATTAACCTCTTATTAACTTCCCTCCGTTCTGTTCACACCTTATATACCTTACCTGGCCTTTATCTTTTTCCCCGCTGCTCTGCCGACTCCTTCATAAAAAAAAAAGGGAAAAAAACAAGCCCAAGAAACTGCAACCCGTGGCAAGCGAATAAAAGCAACGACTATAGAAAAATACAAGCCCAATTTCCGCTTGTTATAAGCGGACTTGGCAACTATGATTACTGCCCTGTATATATAGCTAATGGGACAGGTGTGTGAAGGGGATGTCCCCTGTCTACCAGTGTTACTATTTATACCATCACTAGGGACAGGGCGGGGCTTGATAATGCAAATAACATCATGAAGCCCTGCCCATCCTTAACAGCGGCTTACGATATTGAAAGGCAGGGGGCGGAATTTAATATCTTGATACGCATTGAATCAGAGGCTTTATCCCATTGCAGGAGATTTGTCGGCTTTCCCACACATTCTAGGAGAGTCGGCAACCAGGAATTTAATTTTGAAGCCTGACCCCTTCCTAACATAGCCACCGTATACTTTTTTTAAATGAAGATATTGGCTATAGCGGCCATAATCTCTGCCTGCCATCGCAGAATGGCTAATTCTCCTGAACTTCTACTTAGCCTTGACGCCGAAAAGGCTTTTGACAAGGTCTCCTGGCAGCACTTATATAGAGTATTTGAGGCGAGGGCCTTTGGGAACGATTTTTCACAACTAATACAACTCTTATACAACAACCCAGAGATGCGCCTCTCTATTAATGGTAAACTTAGCATCCCAATACCAATGTCAAGGGGAATGAGGCAAGGGTGCCCGTTATCCCCCTTATTCTTTAATTTGGCCTTAGACCCTCTGCTTAGATTACTCCAACAAAACACAAATTTTCTGGGAATTCGGATGGGCACACAGGAGGTTAAGATTACTGCATTTGCAGATGATCTGCTTCTCTATGTATCCAAGCCAGCGACATCCCTACCCACAATTTTAGACATAATACAGCAATTCGGCCTTATCTCTGAGTTTACCATTAATCAGGACAAATCGATTGCCATGATATTGGGCACAAAGATAATACCCTCATGGTGCTCTAGATATAAGCTCCAATGGACATCTCGAGCAATAAAATATTTGGGTGTGCTGATCCCTAATGATATAGCAAGCTTATACAATCTGAATTTATCTCCAATAATATAAAAAATAGAATCGGAAATCAAGGGGTGGGAAGGTTTGCCCCTTTCTTACCTCGGCAGAGCAGCACTCATTAAGATGGTCAGCTTCCCCAAGGTGTTATACCCTTTGCAGGTTCTCCCCATCACGTTTAAGGGAAAAGATGAGAAATTTCTTAATGCTTTGTTCCGGAAATTTATTTGGAAGGGCAAGCCTTCTAGAATAAGCCTCTTTAAATTACAACAAAACATTGAGGTGGGAGGCATTAATTTCCCAAATCTGAAACAATACAGCTACGCCTGTAACCTCAGAATTATAAAAGACTGGTTAAACAGTACTAACATATACACTAATTTGGGGATAGATCAATCATTTACTCCGGGCATTGATCCCACAAACTTTTTACACATGACTCAAGCAGATATGTCTGGAGAGATGTTGGAGAACCCCTTGTTAATGGCGGCTTGGTCCACTTGGAAGGCGGTTCGCAAAAGAAATAAGCTTCACTTTAAGTCCTCCCTTTTCCTTACATTGGTGAATAATCCGCTTTTCCAAGGGGGTCAGGCTGCATACCCATTTAGTCAGTGGAAACCCAAAGGCATCAGAAACCTATATGCCTTGGTTGATTCAAGACAACAGATATCTTTAACGGTGGCGGAGTTCATGCTTAAATATGATATCCCAGCCACCCATTCCTTTTTTGCATATCAGGCAATCCATTTTGTTAGGCAAGTAACAAACTCTTTGTCTCCTGTTGATTGGCATAACGAATTGGACGTGGCGCTGCTTAAGCCGGCGAGCGGTAGAGGGGCCATCTCCGCGAACTATAAACTCCTGAATAGATGTATATCTACAACACGCGATGGTGATACTCATGTATGGTCGGATTGTTTCCCAAACTTAACACCTGAGGAGATAGGTAGGGGGTTAGTTTACTCATGTAGGATGCTACCAGCGAGCACCTACAAAGAAATGCTTCTTAATATATTCCACAGGGGCTATTTGTCGCCCCACCGTAGGTATTGCATGGGTCTGGCGGACTCTAGTGCATGCCCTAAGTGTCATGCACAGGATGCCTCCCTGTTTCACTGTCTCTGGGAGTGCCTTTTAATTAAGCATTTCTGGCAACAGGTCCAGCTCTATACATCTAATCATTTGTTGGAATATGCCCCCCTAACAGCACTTTGGGCCGTACTGGGTATCACAGATCCATCTCTCAAGTTTACTAAAGGTGGCAAAAAGCTGCTGACAATTGTGTCAGCAGTAGCTAAAAAATGCATTTTACAGCAGTGGATCCACACTACACCCCCGTCACTGTTAATGTTTCATCAAAAACTATTCCAAGTTTTTCGTATGGACTGGCTGGAGGCGTCAATCCATGCTTAGTACAAAATGTAACATTTGTATGTATGTTTATAACTCAAATAAAAAGAGTTTAAAAAAAAAATGAAGATATTGACCTACTACAGACATTCTGAGATATTTTAAAACATAATTAATCCAGAGAGATTTGCATAGAAATCTTAACATCAGAATAGATTGTCTGAGAGTAAGTAGTTACAAAGGCCCTGATCCAGACCTACGCCCGCCGTCGCTAGGACGGAGGGCGTAAGCGTAAGATCGGCTATTCAGCCGATCTGCGCATGCGCCGGGCAGATGTTGGATCATGGATCGGGCGTCCGTAGCAGCGCCGTAGGGAGGCTGGTGGGGACATCCCCCAGCGTCCCTACGTTAAGGTTAGTGTAGGTGGGCGGGCGGGGGGCGGTAGTTTAAGGCGGGCTAGGCGGCCATATGCTCCTGTGCGAGCGTATGGCCGGCGGGCTAGGCGGCCATACGCTCCTTACGCCGGCTGAAGTTAGGGTAGCCTTCAGCCGTCGTAAGGAAGGAGCCATACGCCCGCACAGGGGGAGTGTCGGGGTAAGTGAACGCCGATACGCTGTGCTTTAGCAAACCAAGTGCAGACCCCTCTACATAGTTTGCATCTTTTCTAAATTTCTAATTTATTTGGATGAATTAGTATTCCGTAAAAAAAATTTTTGTTTTATCTTAGGCACAACTGTTGGAGAATCCTTGATAAATTCTAGTGCCGATATCTGTATTTTAGGATAGAACATATATTCAGCATAGGATACAGACAGTGAGTGACAGCTATTGGGGGCTAGTATGAGAATTCATATACGTGAAAGACTTGTTTGGTACTCCAGCTGTTGCTGTACAAGAAATCAAAGCATTGCCAGAGGCTATCATATGAATTTAATCTATCTCTCTCTATTAGATTGCAGCTTATCTCCCTATATTGGATGTCCAGTCCGAGATTGTAAGAGCTTTGCACAATATTTCATTTCATCTTCAATATAAAAGGTTTTTTACTAGTTTACCATGTATATTGACACGAGAAGGTTCTCTGTTTTTGTCTGTGAAGAAAACTCAATATTTTTCAGTGTTTGGCTGGTTGTATTAAGTAATAAAGGCAACACGGTATAGTATAAATAATAAAAAATAAAGTTATTTAATAGGGAAGTATAAGTTGACACTTTAATACATTTAAAATGTGTTTTACCAAAACTAAATATATCACAAAATGATATTTTACATGATGAATATATAACTCAGAAATTGTCTTCAGTATGCATTCAAACTAGTCAATAAAAAATGAATACTTGTAGGACTTAGTGAGTTTCTCTTTTAAGGTATGTATGCTAAATATATCAATTTCTGATAGGAAATGTTTTTTAAAAGCACACAGCTCTTAATACTTAGTAGTAAGGACTTGAGCATTCTTCCTAAGAAAAAAGTTAAAGATTTATGTGGGCTATTTAACGTTGTTAATATATTAACATACGGAAATTTTAAAAATGATATAACAAACAGTATGTATTTCTTGCAGGTGTTTTATAGTAAACTTGCACCCCAGACCGTTTAATATACAGTACTTAGAAATCAAAGCATGTGTACATGACACCAACTTGCCTTTATTCATGAATAAATACGTTAAACCAAAGCTTGTTATGCTGCACAATGCTTGTATGGGAGAGCTCCGAGGAATACCATGTTGTGTAGGATTAGGTTCAAAAGCCAACCAACTCATACCCTTTTCAATGAGTAGGAGATTAATTGGGATGTACTACAATATATATAATTAATCTCAATTTAATATGCCCTTCTGATCCAATTTATTGATATTCATATTTATTTCTGTGTATATTTCATTAAGAAGAAAAAACCCTATAATAAAAACAGGCTAATAATCCTGGATTTTCCTCCCTCCATATGTTAACCTTTCAGGTGTGCTCTGTGGTTTCAGCAAGCCTAATTCTATGGAGAGATATGTGTTTATTTTTATCCCACACAAAGGATATATATGGGAAATCTTATGTTTCATTTTCCGTTAATAGGCATACTTAAGATGCTTAGGAGTATATGTTATGTTTACCTTACAAGCACTTATTGTGTATTTGTCATTAGAAACGCCATATATTGTACATATGTAACACCGTTCAATCAAATATATCTACAATGTAATTCTCTATTTATCTATATATTTTATTCAGTTCTTATCTCTGTATGAAATTAGGATGTTTTTATTTTTGTCATTGAGAATGGCAAGTCTATTTATTGGTGTGTGAAATAGTTAAAAACAGCAGCATGCAAAAAAGGGGTTAACAGGTGATGAGCAATTTCAATCACTATCACTTGTTACTGATTCAGTAATCTAATTGAGAGCTTAAATACCCAGAAAAGATTTCTGAGATCACCACATGACAACGGGCTGTAGCCCAAAACGCATTGTAGTTTCTGTTTTCATTCATCCCCAGAGCGACACTTTCACTCCCACAGTGGCCCCAAGTGATCCTGAACATCGTGCCTATGGATATAATGTGCTTCCAGGCTTAAAACTATCTTTCCATCGGTGTGTTATGAACAGAAAAGTATGAAACTGGTTACCTAACATGCAGCAGGGAATCTGGGAGTCTTCGCCAGGGCCCCTAGTGGTGGGGATGGAGTTGTGCAGAGCCCAGATAAACAAGCCGCTATCCTAGGCGCGCAGATTCACTTGAAAGGAGAAATAATAACAGAAACAGGTATGGAGCAAGGCACCGTGACAGTAGGAGAAATGCTATCAGTGTTCACTTTCACACAACAGATAGCAGGTAGAAAGAAACGAATAAACTATATGCGTGCCACTATGTGGCTAGGGAAACACAGCCAATACAGGTAGGTATTAAGATATCCCACTATGTGGTTAGTATTTACAGTCAATACAGGTAAGTATATGCGTGCCACTATGTGGCTAGGGAAACACAGCCAATACAGGTAGGTATTAAGATATCCCACTATGTGGTTAGTATTTACAGTCAATACAGGTAAGTATATGCGTGCCACTATGTGGCTAGGGAAACACAGCCAATACAGGTAGGTATTAAGATATCCCACTATGTGGTTAGTATTTACAGTCAATACAGGTAAGTATATGCGTGCCACTATGTGGCTAGGGAAACACAGCCAATACAGGTAGGTATTAAGATATCCCACTATGTGGTTAGTATTTACAGTCAATACAGGTAAGTATATGCGTGCCACTATGTGGCTAGGGAAACACAGCCAATACAGGTAGGTATTAAGATATCCCACTATGTGGTTAGTATTTACAGTCAATACAGGTAAGTATATGCGTGCCACTATGTGGCTAGGGAAACACAGCCAATACAGGTAGGTATTAAGATATCCCACTATGTGGTTAGTATTTACAGTCAATACAGGTAAGTATATGCGTGCCACTATGTGGCTAGGGAAACACAGCCAATACAGGTAGGTATTAAGATATCCCACTATGTGGTTAGTATTTACAGTCAATACAGGTAAGTATATGTGTGCCACTATGTGGCTAGGGATACACAGCCAACACAGGTAGGTAAAAATAAATAAATGCCACAGTGGTTAGGATTTTACAGACAATACAGGTAAGTATGAATAACAACTGACACCCCCACAACACAGGGTATAGTGCAGAGACAGCCTAATAGGGGTGCAGAGAGCCGGGCATGAACAGAATCACACAGCGGAGTAGCGACAAGCAACTACCCCTTGACAGGACAGAATATCACCGGCGTCCTCGTGGAGGAACGCCGGGGATTTAACAGAGGTTTAATAGATTTAATAGAGATTTAATAGAACACGCTGCGTTCCACAGAGCAAAGCGTAAGCATCGTTACACGCCGGCTGTCGGCTGCCGGCGTGTAACACGGTGACGGCGGTACATAGATCTTTCTCCTTTTGGGGGGGTTTTATCCTTATTTTGTGTTCATTTTATTTACTGGTGGTAAATTTGATCATGGATTTGAAGTAAAGACTGTGTTTTGTTCATCATGTTGACTACATATGTTCTTTCCTCCTCTCTTTTCACATGGCTCACACCTGTTTGGAGACATTCCATGAACTTTGAACATTGGAACTAAAAGACTACCATTTCTGCAAGTGTTTTTGGGATTCCCCACACTTAACTTATTATATTGCTGCCAGTATTAGGTTTACTACTTTGCCGTTCATGCAATGCAGTTGCCGGTACAGAGTGCTGGCTTTCGAAAGTGATGGAGCCAGAAGCTTAATTTCAGCTGAACGCTTTCCTATTATATTTTCATATTGAAAATCAACATTCCGGAATGAGTAGCATTTTAAATGGCCCATTTGAAACGGTCCCGTTCTGGGTAGTATCAGGCTGCGGGACAGGAAGGGGTTAAGGTTAGAATTCAGAGGAGGGATGGTTAGGGTGCAGAACAATGATGGTTAGGGATAGGAGAGAATTATGGTTAGGCAGCGAAAAGGGGATAGTTAGGGTTAGGGTAGGTGAGCTTGGGGAGCAGAGGGTTAAGGTTATTTTTGAAGGGGTAAAGGTTAGGCTACGGAAATAACCTTACCTTAAACTTACCTTTCAGTGTTCAGCTCTTTGAAAATGGTACACTTGCAAGGGTCATCTCTTCTAGGTGCAGATTGACGAAAAGTGACAGCAGTTGGCACCTGACTGCTGGAAATCAATCTGTCGCAAGACAAAGAGCAAAGAACCACATACGCTTTTCATATACAATGTTGCACTATTAGCACAGACATTTATTTATTATTGATTTATTTATTTATTAACAGGTTTTTATATAGCGCCCACAGATTACGTAGCGCTTTACAATGTTACAATCTTTATAACAATACTGGGCAATAACAGACAGACTGGGTGTGTAAGAGGGCCCTGCTCACAGGCTTACACTCTATGGGCCTGATCCAGAGCATCGATCGCAAGCGAGCGTACGACGAGCGTATGCGAAAATTCGGCAAAAAATTCGCAACGCGCATGCCCAGTATGACAGCTTCCGGTCGCCCGAGCGTCATGAGCGAATAGCGGGCGTATTGTTAGCGTATTTTTTGCTCGCGGGGCGTACTTTCTTTACGATGGTCGGCTGGGCGCCCGTTTTACTACAGGGAGGCGGGGATAGCCATTTAAATTGTACAGTATGGGCGTGCTAAGCCCGTACGCTCAGCGTATTTTCTGCGAATTTTCGTACGGCCGACGGGCGTACCCAGTGTAGGGTATAGGTGTCGTATGCAGGGACTTTACTATGGGAGTGTTAGGACGTGTATGTTGATACGCCCGAGCGAACGTTCGCATTCGCCCGTCGTGCGAATTTTCGTAGCGCTGGATCAGGCCCTATAGGACAATGGGTTTGATACATAAGGGCAAGTGCTATATATCACACAATGGACCAGCCAGGGTGTCTAATACCACCATTTTTTTTAGCTTTGCCTTTTATTGAGAGATTAATTCTTTGGTTTATTGTATTGAGCATTGTAAAACAAATACACAATGCTATGACAAGTATAGATAATATTGGTATAATGTTGGATAATATTGGCAAACTTTTATTACTGTGTTATAAATATAATATTATTGCTATAGCCTTATCTGCACACTTGTTTTAAAGGTAAGACCACCTCAAGCTATAATAATTGTACACCTAAGGAATCACCTGATATAAGTTAGACATTTCAATAGGGATTGGTCCCAAAACCCATTTAAACCAGTAGTCGAAGTGGAAAATTTCAAGTGGCAGTACGGACATTTTGAAGTGGCGGTATGAAAATATTGAAATAGTGGAAGTGAATGGGGTTTTTTTTATCGCTTTTCAGTGAAATCAGTAAGAGAAGTGATGGTATGGCATATCCCCGTATACACCCTCACTTTTAGCCCTGATTTAACCTACAAGATATAAAATAAATTGTGCTAAACACTAAATAAAAAAAAAATATGTTAAAGTTAATTCTAAATTGAATATCCTTGGGGGTGATCCAGCATTAGTGAATTATGTACACTAACATATGGAATTTACGATCCATATTTCCATACGTGGGAAGCGAGGGCAAACCACCTGCACTACCATCACACGTGCAGCCCTTCCACATGCAGGATCCTACCATAAATATTCTTCATGTGTATGGGCAAGTAAGAAATGATAGATCGTACGTAGAGGCATTGGAATGTCCTTACTGTCCGACTATCATTCCAAATAACGACCACCATGCGTATCTTGCACATGGCGGGTGGCCCAGCCCCCCCTTGGGGAGACTAATTTTCCACAAGGAACTCAGCATCGGGCAGTTGTGTTCTGTTTCAGAGGTATAGATACATATGTTAGTCAGCCCTTTTTATTAATGCAGGATCAGACCCCTTGTCACAAACTGTCCAATTTCCCACACCTGCTGCTGGCTAACATGCTTCATGGTGGTCTCCCTCTGTCAGTCCCTTGTTCCCAGCCTCGTCACTCTTCTTCTCATGTCTGGACGCCTGCATCCGTGGGCACTCTGGCTCAGTCCATGGGGGCTGCTATCTTGGAAGCTGTCACATTATTAACTCTGACCAACCAGACAAGAGAATACTTCCCAGAGTACTTTGCCTGGCAATAGTGGATTTCCTATTGTGTTTCCAGTATTGTAGCATTTTTTGGTCTGCAAAACCTATCATTGTATTTTCCAGCTTGCAATCCAGTCTTTCCATACTCCAATCTGCAAAACCTGTCATTGTATTTTCCAGCTTGCAATCCAGCCTAGCATTCTTCAGCTTGCTAACCAGCTGTTAGGTCCACCAGGCACCAATCCAGCGCTTGTTTTTTCCAACCTGCAAGCTAGCAATGACTCTCTCAAGCATGTACTCACCAGCTGGTAACACAGTCTGTATTCTGCACAAGTCTAATGCAGTCCCATTCTGCTTCCAGATCTATGCATTGCAGTCCAGTCTGCATTCTGCTCAAGTCTCTTGTGGTTCCAATCTGATTTCAGCACTATACCCTACAACCAGTCAGCATCCATCAGTCTGGTTCCAGGGCTGCCTCTTCATACCTTGCTTGCATTTTTTGATTCACCAGTGGTCCAATTTCCCTCTTCTGGTGCTCTCCTCTCCTTGTGCCTGATCCAGTGCTACGATGTAGCGCTGAGCGTGCTAACGCTCAGCTCTACATCGCTGACTCCCCCTGGCACTCCCCCTGTGCGGGCGTATGGCCCCTTCCTTACGCCGGCTGAAGGCTACCCTAACTTAACTACGCTGGCTGAAAGCTACCCTAACTTCAGCCGGTGCACAGGAGCGTATGGCCGCTTAGCACGCCCCCCCACCCTCATTTACTTACCTCCCCCCACCCACCAGCCGTAACGTGAGCGTAGGGACGCTGGAGGACGTCCCCTCCAGCGTCCCTACAGCGCTACTATGGGCGTTTCCGTACTAGCGATGGCGGCCGTAGCTCTGGATCAGGACCCTTGTGCGCTATCCCTGCACCAGTCAGATGGTATCTATCATCTGTTGTTACTTCATCTTCTCTATCTTCGTGCCCTCCCAACCAACCAGTCCAATAGCCAATGAGCAAAACCAGGGCCGCCATCAGGGGTGGACAGCAAGGCCTAGTGTCCTGTGCCCGAACAGAGAGGGGGCCCGGGATTGCCCCTGGCAGTGATCGCGTTAACGCCTATGTAGGGAGAAATGTCATGCATGCTTTCAATTTTGTCCCATGCGTATAGCTACGCATGGGACTTTCTGCAGTCTCTCTCTCCCTCTCCAGCACTTTGCGATTCCTTCAGTGACACTGAAGGCTATGAGTCATCCCCTGCAGGGAGAGACAAGATGTCTCCAGCTCTGCAACATGATGAGTCATTCACACAGCGTGTCATGTGACCTCCCGGCTGCCGGCTGAAGAGACCTGAGATCTTCTCTCACAGCCAGGTCTTATGGTAAGTTTTGTGGGTTTTTTTCTGCTTTTTTATTTCTTTACTTTAAGCTTTTAAACTTCCCTTTAGCTAGGAGAGCTATGCTGAGACCTATGCTGTTACACTGAGCGTTCTAACGCTCAGCGTAACAGCAGCTCACTCCCCCGACACTCCCCCCTGCTTAGAGCGTATTTACACTCCCTTACACTGGCTGAAAGCTACCCTAACTTCAGCTGGCGTAAGGGAGTGTAACTACCTCCCTTCCCTCGCCTCCCTACACTGACCAGCACATAGTAACGCTGGGGGACGCCCCCTCCAGCGTTACTACGGCGCTGCTAAAGATGCCGATCCATGATCGGGCATTACCGTAGCTACACCAGGCAACATATGTCCAGCGCATGCGCATATCGGCTTTTAAGCCTATCTTACGCTGCACTCATACAGAATATACACCTATATAAATATAAACACACTTATTACAGATTATATATATACCAGAGTATCCTTGAAGTTAGAGCTGCGCTTGTAGCTCATCAAAGGTGGTTTAGATAGGGCTTGGCCTATTTTTGGATCCGTGGCCATAATGTGCCAGTGTTGGTATATGGCTTGCTTGATGCTGTTGGAAATCATAGAGAAGGTTGTACAGAAGACCATTCTGTCAGTTTTGGGAGGTGTGAGGGACTCGTTGAGTAAGGTATCTCTATCCAAACCCAGACATCTTGCTTTAGCAGTCGTAATTTCCTTCTGTTTGTTTCCAGAAATCTTGCTCCCATTTCATCTAAGCTTTGTTAATTTTCTGTGGATCAGAGGTAAGACGTGTAACCCTGATCATTTGTGAAAAGGGGAGCCCTGTTTTCAATGGGTGGGGATGGTAGCTATTGGCATGCAGAAGAGTATTACGATCTGTGGGTTTAAGATATATGTCCGTTTGAAGTCCTTCATTAGTTTGGCTTATGGTCACATCTAGGAAGTTGATGCGGTGGTTATCGTATGAGAGGGTGAATCTGACAGTACTGTCCAAATGATTTAAATGATGAACAAAGGCAAGCAACTGTGCTTCCGTACCTGACCAGAGCATGAAGAGATCATCGATGTAGCGGGCGTAATATTTGATGTAGATGGAAAAGGATGGATGGTTAAGCAGATGTTTATGTTCATAATCAGCCAACAGATTTGCATAAGCAGGGGCCACATTAGAACCCATCATGGTCCCTTGTTCTTGCAAAAAGAAGGTGTGTTGGAAAAGGGAGTAATTCCTGGTTAGCACAAATGTGAGTAGTTGAAGGACAAAATCAATAGGCGGACCCGTATATTGATCAGACTGTTCCAAGGCGCGTTGTACAGCCATAATGCCTGTAGTGTGGAGAATGATGGTGCACAGGCTGTTTACGTCTAATGTGACTAGAAGATAGGGACCATCCGTAGTTTCAATGGATCCAAGTTGTTTGAGAAAATAGGTGGTGTCTTTGATATAACTGGCAATAGATTGAGCAACAGGTTGAAGTAAAGAGTCCAGATACTGAGATACAGGTTGACTGAGGGTGCCCCTGGAGGAGATTATGGGCCTGCCAGGGGGATTAATCAGGGTTTTATGTATCTTGGGCAGTATGTATATCAATGGAGTAATGGGGTTATCCTGTTTAAGGAAACGGACTGTTTCTCTAGATATGATATTGTTGTCTGCCGCTGTGGATATGATGGTATCAATCTCCTGTTTATAGTTGTTAGTTGGGTCATGTTGTAAAGTCCTGTAACAAGTGTGATGTTTCAATTGTCTCTCTATTTCGTTACTTTAATCATTACGGTTAAATAAGACTACTGCTCCTCCTTTATCGGCTGGACGGATGGAGATATTGGTGTTGTTCTTTAATGATTGTAAAGCATGTTGCTCCTCCTTGGATAGGTTGGACAAATGTGTTCTCTTTTTATTCCATTCAGATAATACATCCCGTCTAACTAACCTAATAAAGGTGTCAATTGAGGGGTTGGAGACTGGAGGGTCAAAGTTGGACTTTTTCTTAAGGGAATGTAGTGGTTCCAGAGGTTTTGTCTGATAGAAGTAGTCTTTAAGTTTGAGTAACCGCTGAAAACGGAAAAGTTTTATTTCAAAATCAAATCTGTCGTGATTGTGTGTCTCGACAAAAGAGAGGCCTTTACTTAGAATTGCCATTTCGCTGGTAGTTGGAGAATATGTAGATAAGTTATAGACTACTGGTTTTTTTTCTGGGTGCCACATGCCTCTCCTGTGATGTTTCCTCCCCCCACGTCTACAGGTTTTTTTGGTTTTAGTACTTTGCTCCGAGTGCCGATGGTGTCCCGGGAAAAAGAAGACTTTTTTTGGTTTTATCTCTGACGGAATTGTCTGAGTCACTTTGGGACGCCTGCGATTCTAGGTCGGTGAAGGACCTCCCTATTCGTTGTTTTCTGGAGTTAAATCTGGGTCGCTGGTTATAAGCAATGGAAGTCCAGAGATAGACTTTATTACCCTTGTATTCTTCCTTTACTGCCTTGTATTTTTGTTTTTTAAAAGTGAGCAAGTCACTTTCAAACTTGCTTAAATTTTCTTCTAACTTGTGAATCCAGTTAGTAAAATATCTTCTGTAAGACGGCTTATGCCAGTTGCCTCTAGTTGGGTGATTTCTTTTTTAAGGTTGTCCAGGTCAGCATTAAACTTGTCAATAATTAGGATCATAAGATCAAACGAGCATCTGTTAAGTATCTGGCACCAGTGTTGGCAAAATACTTTATCACTTCTGCCAATTGACGGCTGATTCTTTATTCTGAGACCTTTAGGAATAAGTTTTTCTTTGTATTGTTGACATAACGTTAATCCGTGCAACTTTAATTCAACTGCGTGTTTTTTGCATTTCAGTAAATCCTGATAGATCTCAAGTGGTGAATCAGTGTCAAATGCCAATGTGTCAGTATCTGAGCAAAGGATGCGTGCTATGTCTTCCTCTGTGAAGAATTTGGTGCCACTATATCCTTATAATGGGTCATTCTCTGCTTCCATATTATGCAGGATTTAGGAAACAACGATAATATTTCAAAGGCCAGCTGTACCAATTGTGGGTAGAGCTGTGGTGCAACTTTGGAATATAGGAAAAAACCATAAAAAATATATGGTAAAAAGTCGCACTCAAAATGTCTAGTAGATAAAGAAAGATGGCGGGGATGCATGGTCAAAGGTAATAGAGGCAGAAAGGCATATATGGTATGCCTGGGATCCGCACTACCCCTCAAAGATATTAAGCAATTCGAGAATGTTGCCAAGAAGTGATCCAATGTTGTTTACACCATCCCATGTGTAAACAATGCAGTGCAGAGTGAAATAAAAGTTCAGGGTAACTGTCCAAAGTGCTGCAATAAGTATTCAGTTTGCATGGATATCGTCAAAAAGCAAAGGGTGAGCATTAGCAGAGAGTAGGACATCAACATGTAGCGAAATAAGCACTCGTGAACAGCACAGCCACTGCAAGAGGTAAGACCGGTGAGGTAATCCGGCCTGGTACCGACGACTGTCGTTTCGGTGTGATTACACCGCACCGTCCTCAGGGGAACATTGCAGATGTGGCAGAGGAGAACATAGCAGGACAAAAGAGAAGATATAAATAGACTTACCCCGTAAGTAGCGACCATTCAGAGACGCCCATGGCTGTGTTTGATGGCTTTACTTTGAAATATTAAAGAGAACCATTACACTGTATGTACAGTCTCCAGAAATGCCTTCCTTTGGCTGGGATATATATATATATATTCCCTAACCTGAAATGCCAGTACAATGATGCATGGTCATGTTAAAACCTCACATATTGCCTTTCAAATATAGGCAGCAAAAAGTGTAAATGAACATAGATACACATAGATGTATTGTGAAAGAGGGAGAGAGTATGAAGATAGGGATGTATTATAAAAGAAGGGTGTAGTGTAAAGATAGCAATGGTGGTTATAGTTACAGAAATATAAAATATAAAATTTCAGGTTCTCATTTCGTATATATAAGATAGCATAAATTTTATGGATTATGGATGCATTTATATTTAGTCCTGGGACTTCTATTGCATTATGAAAGATTACAAGCTGCTACCTCTCTATATCACTGCTATTTTTATGGACTCTTTTTTGGACTTTTTGGACTCAGGTCCGCGACACTGAGTGATGATGTCACGACGTGTGATATCATCAGGGGTGGAGTGCCGTCAGACTGCTCCCTAGAGCTGCATGAGAGGCTCATTTTCATTTTTGGAACATGTGGCCTGCATATTTTGTCAGTCCCGGGCCCCACAATTTCTGATGGTGGCCCTGAGCAAGACTAATATTAAGGCTTTAAAAGATAAATAGCGCATCAGTGCTTCTTAAAAATAATACACTTATTACATGCATTAAATGTACAAGCAAATAGGTAAGGAAGTATTTAGGTAAACAAGTACTGGTGCTCACCAAAAGTTAAGCAATAGAACATACAATCAAGCAAAACAAACTTTGGTGACCAGCAGGGGAATAAGGAAGATCACAACAGGAAATCTACCCAGTGCAATTAAAGGAAAGTCCCATACAAATAACAAAAGTCCTTGTTGGGTGGTGCGGAAAAATTGGGTGGTGCGGAAAAATTGTTCAAAGCTCCCTCTGGATAAGGTATAAAGTTGATACAATTTTAGAATGCCCCTACAGTGGTACCTAAGTCTATAAATATTAAGGCTCCCAGCTTCCAGTACTGTCCTCCCAGAAGCATGAGCCAAGGGAAACCTGAACTGGACTCCCATATTCCCAAACCTGAAGGGGAAGGGGAGGTAGAGAAAGTGAGTAGGGGGTGGGATTGGAGGACCAGAAGCTTTAATAGAAAAGTAGAGTGGAACTTCCTTCCTATGTTTTACATTTTTACACTCACCACTCTTTCTGATTGTTTATAGTTTGTATTGCTGGTGCATGCTGGGAATGTAGATTAAAACAAATTCAAGTAAACAGGGGATAGAGTTCAGTTTGGGGAATAGAGTTCAGTTTCAGTTATGCCCTGCTTAACCCAAATGGGCAAAAGTCAGACTGGTTTTAAACAAGGATAATCACCAGACTATCAGTTCAGCCTTCTCTCCAGTATGTAGAATCAGATTCTGTGGGGAAACACAGTTATCCTGCCCTACCCAGATACAACTTAACAACTTAAAACAAGGCCTAGCATCTCTACTATGGAGGGCAACCCTTAAACCTAACATGTAAAACCTATCAATTACAGAGAACTATCACTTAACAGAGTTTTTGACTCACTCTTGACGCTATTTTGGGATAGCACCCCTTATGAATACACCAATATTTCTCCACTGTCCTGGATGTGCCCACTTACCAGGGTCTGATGGGTAAAGGGGGAAGAAGATACTGGTAGTGTAGAGAGAGAAAGGGTTCATGGGGAAGTGATGCTGGAAGGGCATAGATTGCTCCAATGTTTCCCTGCAAGTATAGGGAAAATAAAATTGTTAACTAAGAAGATGTGCTGCCAAGACATGAGGGAGCCATCCTATGCTATCTCCCTCCCTGGTAGTCTAGAGGGAAGCTGTCTCCTCTTCCGCTGCAAGCCAAACACCCAGGGGCCAAGAAGTTCTTTTAAACAGCCCTGGGTGAGTGGCTGGATGCAACTTTGCTCCAGTTCTCGTGCCATGCCTTCACTCACTGCTCTGACATACACTAAACTTGCGCCCATCACAACACCTTTTACGCTGACTAAGTGTGAGACCAATGAAAAAATTAAGATCTAATTAGCTCGCTGTAGCAGCCACTGCCTGTGATTCGTCAATGGCTGATTTCCTGCGAGTGGAGCTGTTTCCTATTGGAGATTGGAGATTCAATATTTTCTGCCAGAGAGACAGCAGCCACTCACCTGCAGCTACACTTTCCTATCACGAGAATAAAGAGCTGGTAAGCGCCGCACCAAAAAACAGAAGGCACAGATTCACCCAAATGTGTGCAAGTTTTTGTTTAAATAAATTCAATGAATAATTCAATGAACAATTCTCAATTTAATAAATTATTATCATTTGACACACAAAAATGTTTGTGATTCTTTAATTGCAACAAGGTGTAAATATAAAAATTGAAAGCCTCAGCCACTAGAAGGGTTTTACAATACTAGATCTCATCACTTATTTGGGCTCAGTTTTCTACTGATGAAGGTTCTGACTTTGGGGCTGATTCAGAGTTGCACTTCCACCTTTTTTTAGGTGCAAGTGTAGACCTGAGCAATACCATGTTGAATTGCAAGGGGAGGCAGATTTAAATTGTAAAATCAGAATTAAAATTAGGAGGTGAAGTTTCTTAGCTCAACTCTGTTTTATAGAAGAAGGTTCTGGGGGCTGATTCAGAGTTGCACTTCCACCTTTTTTTAGGTGCAAGTGTAGACCTGAGCAATACCATGTTGAATTGCAAGGGGAGGAAGATTTAAATTGTAAAATCAGAATTGAATTTAGGAGGCGAAGTTTCGTTTC
>WWET01000837.1:486616-497140 GCA_011038615.1 Limnodynastes dumerilii
AAGGTAGCCAATCAATGTAACAAAGCAATGAGACAGGCAAGTCAGATGCTTGGTTGCATAGGGAGCGGAATTAGTAGCAGAAAGAGAGAAGTAGTGATGCCCCTTTATAAATCATTGGTACGCCCTCACCTAGAATACTGCGTTCAGTTCTGGAGGCCATATCTCCAGAAAGACATAAATACATTAGAGACTGTGCAAAGAAGAGCAACTAAAATGGTCCATGGCCTTTGTAAAAAATCATACCAAGAAAGGCTAGAGGAACTAAACATGTATAGCTTGGAGCAAAGAAGGGACAGGGGGTACATGATAGAAGCTTTCAAATACATCAAGGGTTGTGACCAGCTAGAGGAGGGTACCAATGTTCAAAAAAGGTGTAATAGAACACGAGGGCATGAATATAAACTGGAGGGTTGTAGATTCAAAGGAAATGTGCGGAAAAATTACTTCACTGAAAGGGTGATAGATAAGTTGAATAGCCTCCCATCTGAGGTTGTTGAGGCCAATACAGTAGAACAATTTAAACATGCTTGGGATAAATATAAGGGTATCCTAAATTGTAAACTAAATTGAGGGTAAATAGGGTATAGGGTCAGTATAGTTTTGAATAAACAAATGGGCAGACTAGATGGGCCATTTGGCTCTTATCTGCCGTCACTTTCTATGTTTCTATACCTCAAATTTTTTTTCACAGGTATAAGAAGAGATGCGTGAAAGGTGGATGGAATCCTCAGCGTTTGAGGGAGTTTCAATTTGAAGTCAACTGGATTGACTCTTTTAAAAAAAGGTAAAAAGGACCAATGAAGCGTGGACCTAATTTTTTGGGTATATTCTTAGTAGATAGCCACAGCTTATCTCCGACTTTGAAATCACATTTGCGGCGATGGATGCCCACTCTGGCCTTGGTTCAAAATGCTGCCTGCTGTAAGGAGAGATGGACCAGATGGCCTGGAGATTTTGGGAATAACGTTGCACGCCCGAGTGAATACCACCATGAGTCTGGATTAAGGAGCAAGCATGAGGATGATAAGCCTAAATGCAGAGGAATGGAGAAATCTTGGTAGAGCAATGAGTGGTATTGTAATATGCAAAATCGGCTGCTTGGGAGTCTGTAAGGGGTGGAGGGGACCAATAGGAGGAATTTGGGGGGTTTTATTGCAAGCACAGTTTGTGCAATTACCAACAGAGTCTTCCATATCACGTGACCAGAAAGAACAGGAAATGAGTTCAAGCATCTTGAGAATACCAGGATGATTGGATGACTTGCAATCATGTACCTCCGTTAGAACTGCTTTTCTGAAGCTCCATGGGACCAAGAGACGATTGGCAGGAGTCTGTTCTTGAACACGAAGAAACTGTGTATGGAGATCTTGGGTGAAACCGGTGACAATGATGGTAGAAGACATCATGGGAAGAGGAGAAGTAGTAGGAGGGTGCTCTGGTAAGAAAGAATGAGATAAAGCATCAGCTTTGGAGTTCTGAGATCCTGGACAGAAAGAAATGATGAAGTGGAAACAAGTAAAGAATAACGACCAGTGAACCTGTCGAGGAGATAACTGTTTGGCTGACTCAACATAGGCAAGATTCTTACGGTCGGTGAGAACCGTTATCCGAAGTTGAGACCCCTCCAGTCAATGCCTCCATTCTTCAAATGCTAACTTAATAGCCAAAAGAGGGTGATCCTAAGAAGATGGGATCTACTGAAAACTCTGGGTAGCTCCTTTCTCCAGGTGATCAATTTTTTTTTTTAAATCAGATATTTTTTATTGAATTTTCCATTTTCAACAAGAACACAAACAGAAAAAGAAAACAAAAAAACAAAAAAAGGTACTTTGAGTACAAACATACACAATACAATAATTACTCTTGTGTAAATACAATGGATATTTTGATACATTAGAACATCTATACCATCTAGCCATACAAAGGGGTCACATCTCTAGCATTATCACCATATACAAAGGAAAATGAAAAGAAACAAATTAAATCCTCACTCACAGGTGCTGTGCTAGTTCAGAACATTCAAAACATTCTGAGTTCCAACTGTGCCCTACACCACATCCAGCTAAGGAACAAACGGGGTAATGCCTGTACAATATATAGAGTTTTCCCACGGAGCCCACATTCTATTAAATTTGCTCTGAGTGCGTCTGACAGAAGATACATACTTTTCGTAAATTAGTGTTTCATTTACCAGTTTAATCCAATCCCTCAGCTTCGGTTGTGTATCCGCCATCCACTTACGTGCTATAACAACCTGAGCTAACGAAAAGAGGAGGTACAAGTATTTGGAGATATCTTTTGTATAACTGTCACCCTGAAAGATACCAAAAATACATGCTTTTGGGTCTATGGGAATAGTGATATGCAGGGTATCAAATGCTGCTCTCCATACCTCCACCCAAAACTTATACACTAAGGTACAATTCCATAATAAGTGCCAGTAAGTACCAATTTGCACCCCACACCTATGACAACTCTCGGATGTGCGTCTACCCATACGAAACAAACGCTGTGGCGTCAAGTACACTCTGTGCAAAATGTAAAAGTGGATTTGCTGTATGCGTACCGACGAGGTAGCCTGTTTACTGGATTGCATGGCTACATCCCACTCCTCCTCATCCATCACCCCCAGGTCCTCCTCCCATTTATCTATCAATCTATCAATTCAGGTGACACAGCTGCGCGCAGGGATAAATAGGCTACCGATATTCCAACCTTACTAGACAGGCCCGAGATCAGTTTTTTAACTGGAGACTGTATCAAGTGCAAAGGGTCAATACTGTACTGCGCCTGTAAAGCATGCCTGAGTTGCAAATAGCGGTATAGGAAAGAATGTGGGACTGAAAACTCCTCATGGATCTGAGTGAAGGATTTAAGGACATTATTATCATATAAGCTCCCAATTGCAGTGACACCATATGGGTACCACGCCTGCATTCCTTCCAGAGTGGTCAACTCCAGAAGCTTGCGATTATTCCACAAGGGCGTCTCCGGGTCCACCCCTTCCCCTTTTAAAATACCATGAGCCACCCTCCACACCATTCTGGCCTGGCGAAGCATTGGAGCGGCGCCTCGTCTTCCATCTACCCCCAACAACGTCTGCACAGGGGACCAAGTGGACTCACTGCAGGATGCTAGATAATACTCTGTTGTGGTATCTATATTACCTCCCACCCAACCTTTAAGTTGGACCAGCTGAGAGGCTAGGTAATACAATCTGAAATTTGGCAGGGCCAGTCCAGCCTCTTCCTTGTGTCTCTGGAGGGTGGTCATACGTACTCGGACTCTACCTCCCGCCCAGATGAGCGATGAGATGTAATTTTGAATTTTTTGAAATACCTGATTGGAGATGTACAGTGGAGAATTTTGCAAGGGGTACAAATACTTAGGTTGTATAATCATTTTTACAAGGTTAACGCGCCCAGACATGGTAAGAGGGAGCTTATCCCAAATCCTGATTTTATTTTTGACAAAATTGGTAACCGGATCTATATTCAATTTAATGTAATCTAGAGGATTAGCCGATATCCAGATGCCCAGATATTTAAAGGTTGTTGCCCACGCTAATTGTTGACATGTGCCCCCTTCTACTGGGGGCACTCCAGCTAGTGGGAATAGACTCGATTTGCTCCAATTGATACGGAGGCCAGAGAAGGCCCCGAATTCCTCCACTACTGCCAACAGTTTAGTCAAGGATCTCTCTGCATCCGCTAAAAACAGGAGCAAATCGTCCGCATAAAGTGCGAGTTTATCGGGCTGTCCTTTGGTGGGGAGACCTCGTATATCCTCCGTTGCTCGGATCAGGCAGGCCAGTGGTTCTATCGCGATAGCGAACAGGGCGGGTGACAGAGGGCAACCTTGCCTCGTTCCCCTGCCCAGCCTGAACAGCTCACTAGTGTGATCATTCACACACACTCGCGCAGTGGGAGCTGAGTATAGTAGCTGGAGCCAGCTCAGAAAGGTGTCTCCCACACCGAACCGCCGGAGAACCTCCCATAAATAGGCCCATTCGACAGAGTCGAAGGCCTTGGCCGCGTCTAATGACGCGACCACTGCCCCCTTCTCCTCTCTCCCTGACAGCTGAAGGTGCAGGCATAAAGCCAGACTGATCAGGATGGATTATTTTGGTTAATGTTTTGTTTAGCCCGGTGGCAATGATTTTGGCCAGTATTTTGATGTCAGTTGTGAGTAATGATATGGGCCAATATGAATCGGGCAGAAGGGGGTCTTTGCCTGGCTTGGCAATTACTATTATTAAAGCCTCCGACATGGGGTCCGGTAACCGGTTCTCCTGTTATATTATATTAAATAACTCCAGAAATTTACCAGTAAAGTATTCTCGGAATTGTTTATAAACCTCTCCTGGTATCCCATCACTTCCCGGGGCCTTTTGATTAGGCATGTCAGATATTGCTGCCTCAATCTCCGAGTCAGTGATGGGGGCATTGAGAAGGGATCTAGACTCCAATTGGGATCTAGACCGAGTCCAATTGGGGCAATGTGATCCTGTCCAGATAGGATGAAAGCTGGGGGAGAGAATATTGTACCTGCGTCTGGTACAGTTGTGCATAATAATTTAAAAAAGTAGATGCGATTTTGGAACCTTCATGATGTATAACTCCATCAGATCCCAACACAGCCGGAACCACCCTTGCCTCCACCTGTCCTCCAGCCAATTTAGCTAAATAACTGCCGCAGGCATCCGAACAGAGGTATTGACTATTCTTAGCAAACAGTAGTTTATATTTTATTCTTTCCTTTAGACACCGTGTCCAATCTGTCTGTGCTCTAAGCCAATTTATTCGGTCAGTTAGGGAACGGGAGGAAACATACAGGGTTTCTAGATCTTCGCATCGCCTCTCCAATTCCCTCTCTGTTTGCTTACTTCTTTTTTTGATTTCCCCGATTTTTTTAATGAATGTCCCTCTCATATAGGCCTTAAAGGCATCCCACGTAATGGCTGGACTGTCAATTATAGGATTATTTCTAAAGTATTCCTCCCACTCCAATTTAATTTCTTCCCCGGGCCTTACCAAGGATAACCAAAAGGGGTTTAACTTCCAAAACTTGACTCCTGAGTCGTGGAGACTATTAATTTTGAGTAATATGGGGGAATGGTCCGAGATT
The DNA here is from genome assembly GCA_011038615.1 of Limnodynastes dumerilii. Taxonomy (NCBI): domain Eukaryota; kingdom Metazoa; phylum Chordata; class Amphibia; order Anura; family Limnodynastidae; genus Limnodynastes; species Limnodynastes dumerilii. Next base: position 491,744 of record WWET01000837.1, read on the forward strand.
CCTCTGGGGAGATACTGGATTCCAGCAACCCGAGGTAGAAGGGTGGGGGTCATCAGAACCATATCTATCCTAGATAGGGAGTGATAGGTAGTTGATTGACAAGAGAATTCAGTTCTATCAGGGTTGCGAAACCTCCAAGCATCCACAAGGCCCAACTCCTCCACTTGCCTGGCAAACGGAGACGAGGTTTGTGGCAGAGAGGAGCCTTCCTCCCTCCATCTATCTATACTAGGATTCAGAACTGTGTTAAAGTCTCCCATGAGGACAACCGGAAGGTCGGGGAATTTAGCCAGATAATTAAATACTGGGGTTAGCATGGAGCTGGAATATGGAGGGGGGATATATAGTGCAAGGAGGAGAATAGGAGATGTGTTAAATAGGGCATTAATAAAGACAAACCTTCCTGAAGGGTCTATGTGAACATCCTGCAAGATGAAACGTAAGTTTTTTCGTATTAACATAGATACCCCCCGGGCATAATTAGAAAAGGTAGAGTGGTAGGTCCATCCCCCCCAGTGTTTTTTAAGTGCTAGTACCTTTCCTCCCTGGAGATGAGTCTCCAGTAGGCATATCACATCCGCATTCTGTTTCTTAACATAATTGAGCACTAACGCTCTTTTAATCTTATTATTAAGACCCCGCACATTCCATACAAGGAACGATAGATTATGGTGTGTATTCCCACTCATACAAGACTAGATTGCATTGTAATATACAAGGGGGAACGATTGAAACCTGAGGATGAGGCCTAACAATCAGCTGGAGGCAGTTCAGAGCGACACTGTGAGCATCTTCAACACAATGGTGAGCAACGCTAAACGAGAAATGGACGTTAAAAGGCACATTTACATAAGTGGACAACGTTCTAAGTAAATAAAGTATGTTGAGCAATACGAAATAAACTATCTTAACCCACTCCCTCCCCATATACCCTGTGCAACTAAGGTATATCTTATCCCGTAACAGTTAGAACAAAAAATCCCCCTCGCTACCCCCCCTCCCCAAACCAAATAGAAATTATAATTCTATTTCTATTACAACGTAGATTAGGCGCTAACTTTACAGTACTTAACCTGCGGCTCCAAGCCATGAGGAGTCCCCTACATAAACTATGAAACATTAAGTACTACCACTTAACCACTTAGTGTTAAACTACTATAGACCATATAAGTACTAAACCTGGCCAGCCCCGCATGATGGTGCTGAAAAAACAAGAGTCCTTTCTATCAGTCAAAGGGCTGCATACAGGATCAACGTCCGGGCGAGGCCACTTGGCGGGGATAGCGTTCGATCCATCTCTCCGCTTCTTCTGGGGAGCTGAAGAAGTGTGTCTCGCCACCAGCAACCACCCTCAGACGAGCCGGATACAGGATAGAATAGGAGAGTTGTAGTTCTTGCAGCTTTTTCCGGGCTCGAGTGTACTGTGCTCTGCTTTTCTGTATTTCCAATGCGTAGTCTGGATAGGCTGATACTGATGTGTTTTCCATCTTGATGGGGCCACTTTGTCGCATCAAACGCAGTACAGCATCTCTGTCTTTATAATGCAGGAATTTGGCTATGAAGGTACGTGGAGCCATGCCAGGCCTTGGGGGTTGTGTAGGAATCCTATGCGCTATTTCCACGGCAAAGTGTAAAGAGAAGGCCTCTTTACTATACTCATTTAGGAGTAGATTTTCTAGGAATGCTTCAGGATTTTGACCTTCCACATGCTCCGGAAGGCCAACGAAGCGCAGATTGTTGCGCCTCAATTTTCCCTCCAGATCAGTGAGCTTAGAGTTACAGGCACGTATCTGTGTGGTGAGCTCAGCAACATCAGTCTTAATCGGCTTGACGGCATCCTCCAAGTCTGACACCCTGTGCTCCACTTCCCCCACTCTCTCCCTCGTTTTCTGTATATCCTGGCGGAGTAGAGAGATATCGGATTGGACTTCCCCTAACTTGTCCCCCAGCTTTTTTTCACAGGAGGTGATTGCAAGCAAGACTTGCTGCAAGGTAGGCGAGTCCGTCTCAGTGGAAGAGGGAGGGCTGTCTGCATTTGAGTCTTGTGACGTAGATTGCTGTGCCCCTGCCGATTGGGAACTAGGAGGCCCGTGCCTGCTGAATCGTTCCAATTTAGCTGCCGCATTTGTGGTATGGTTGGTTTTACCCATGATGACAAGGCTCTTTAGTAGTGATTCTCAATTGTGATTTTTAGGAGCAAATCCTGAGGGGTCGGAAGCTATATAGGTATCAATTAAACCCGCATTAGGGTTTGAAGTATCAGCCGTTAAAAATAGAGTGGTGATTGTTTAGTAAACTGTCAGAAAGTTTTTCTCTGAGACATTAATCAGTGCAGTACAAGGTTGAATATATGCACATACAAAGCACTGAGGCACTGAATCTGTGGCTGAATGAGGCTGCAATAGAGAGACAGTGTAAATAGTCAAGAAAATGTCCAGCACCAGTGGGATCAATGTTTCTTCCTACACTGCTACCACTGTCATACAGAGTCCAGTTGATTTAATAGGATTAACACTTGATAGATGAAATCTAATAAGCAACCAGCCTGTAAATGATAGATGTTACAAAGCCTGCCAGAGGGCTGCAGATACAGTGGGGGAATGAGGGTCTCAGCTAAAGGAAGTCCAGTATGCCTCCCCGCACACCGCTGCTATTTCCTGGTATGGGGACTCCCTGCCAGCACTATCACAGCTGCTGCTGCTGCAGTGTAGCACTCACTGCTCTGTTGCTGGGTCCAATGGTGGCTAAAATGGCGACTATTCCCACCAAAATAGCTTCCTGCCCGCCAGCCCGTTTACCGCTGCTCCCCCCGTTCACCTCCTATGTCCAGCAGGTAGTAGGGAGTCTGGTGCTTGTTCCCTCAGCCAGGGGATGCCTCCAGTCCAGCGCCAGCGGTAAATATAAAATCCACGTGGCGCCTCCTCAGTAGCGCTGCAAGGAGATCTCTCGTCGGCCCCCACGCGCCAGTACAGGGATCCAGGACACAGCACCACACCGGAGCAGCTTCCCAGTGTCCCCCCCCGTTTGATGGTCAGTGCGTTGGTGGTAAGTGGTATAAACGGATATTTGCAAGGGGATGCAGGGGAGCTCCTAGACTTCACGTCCTTCTACATCGGCTACCAGGCCACGCCCCCCCCAGGTGATCAATTTTGATCACTAGCAACATCAGATCTTCCAAGGATGTGGTAGTGGGATACTGCACTAGTGCATCTTTAATAGATTCAGTCAAACCGGACCTGAATTTTCTACAGAGAGCTGGATCGTTCCCTTGGGAGAGGGTTGCCCAACGTCTGAATTCGGAAGCATATACCTCTGCCATTCTTCTCCCTTGTTTAAAAGACCGAAGTTGAGCCTCAGCAGTAGCAACCTGATCCAGGTCTTCGTAAAGCAGACCCAGCGCTTTAAAGAATTCCTCCACACTTTGGCGAGCGGGGTGAACCAGTGGCAGGCCTAAGGCCCATGACTGAGGGGACCCTTGGAGGAGGGAAATTATGAGGCCGACACACTAAAGCTCATTGCCAGAGGCATTTGAAGTACAGCAGGCAGCTGTTTTTGAACTGACTAAACTTGCTTCTGTCCCAATTCACTCACTCAATCACACCAGAGAACAAACACAACCAGGCAGAGGCAAGGAAAAGGGAATGGGCAGGAACACAAGAGAGACGCAGAAGGTAAGTCCAGGAATGGGCACTCAACAGTCAAAGGAAAAGGCAAGCAAGGCAGAGAGAGAAGAGAAGAAACAGACGCACAGGGCAGCAGAATCTATAACCTATTTACGGGAGAGGCTGGACAGTCAGGATGCAGGACCAGGCTCCCAGAGCAATTAGGCGCTTGCAAATTTACGCGTGGCGGAGAAGTAAAATCGCCCTTTGGTAAGTACTGCGCATGCGCAACATAGAAAATACGCTCCTTAACGTAGCGTAATTGTGAACGTATGGGCCATTCACGTATGTGTCACGTAAATACTTACGTGTGGGCGTGCCAATTTTACGTTTCTCCAAAATACGTCTGAAATACGTGAAGTAGGCAGGGGGTGGTATTTAAAGTGTACAGTATGGGCGTGTTTAGCTGCGTAAATTCATCTAGCCCATACGTACGTGTGCGTATGACTGCGGTTACGTTGGAAAAAGTTAAGGTAGGGTTTGGAAAGCGTATCTTGTCAAAATACGTACGTTCAAGGGGTGTGCCGAGGGGAGTGTAACGAATTTAGGCGTGCGAAAATACGCTACGCGAATAAACATACGGCAAACGTAGTTCTGGATCTACCCCAGTATCCTAGTGTCCACTATACACTTCATCCTAAAAACTGCCACACAGATTGTATTTCTTATAATTCATGTATCTCTAGCTCCCAGTATTTCCAATCATGTCTCTCCAGCTCTCAGTATCTCCCATCATGTCTCCAGCTCCCAGTATACCCCAATCATGTCTCTCCAGCTCTCAGTAACCCCATTATTTATAGCCAGCTCCCAGTATCCTCTATCATGTCACACGAGCCCCCCCTGAAATCAACATGTTTAGTCGAGGAGTAACTTTCCTCTCTTAATTTCAAGCTCCTTCTTAAGTCTGGATTCAGCCCTCAGTAACCCCATCATGTATATCCACCTCTGAGTATTCCCAATCATGTCACACCAACCCCCCAATATTTTCAATCATGTATATCCAGCTCCCAGTATTCCTAATTATGTCACCCCAGCCCCCCAATATTCCCAATCATGTGTCTCCAGCTCCCCAGTATTTGCAATCATCTCTCTCCATCCCCCCCCTCTTTTCTTTATTTCTCCATCCCCCCGATATTTTCAATAATGTCTCTCAGTATCCCCCGTCCATGTGTTTCCAGCTTCCAGAATCCCCAATCATGTCACTCCAGCCCCCCAGTATTCCCAATTATGTGTCTGCAGCCCCCAGTATCTCCAATCATGTCACTGCAGCTCCCAGTAAACCCCAATCATATCTCTCCAGCCCCCAGTATTCCCAATCATGTGTCTCCAACTCCAAAGTATTGCCACTCATGTGTCTCCAGTTCCCAGTATTCCCCATCATGTCACTGCAGCATCCTATATTCCCCTTTTGACTCCTGTACTTACTTACCTTTGAAGTCTTCCCTCCTTCCTGCTCTCCTCCACTGTGGGCCCTGATTTAAATGACGCTGGTGTGACCTTAAGTCAAATATAACATTTCTAAAATGCCTGTTTTTCTAAACAGAGACAGATGAAAATGAGCTTTAGGCTGTCTCTATTTCTAAAACATCCATTTCTGGCCGGATACTTACAATGCTGAGTCACATATTGTTATGCGTGTTGATTTTCTACCACGGTTTAGTTATTCTCGCTAAGAGTCTAAAAGAATTCAAGCTATTTTGTATCTGAGCAGTGATAAATTTATCCAATAGCAAAT
>WWET01000837.1:501438-516700 GCA_011038615.1 Limnodynastes dumerilii
CACCCTCATTTAACTAACTCCCCCCGCCCACCTACACTAACCTGTACGTAGGGACGCTGGGGGACGTCCCCTCCAGCGTCCCTACGGCGCTGCTACGGACGCCCGATCCAGGATCAACATCTGCCCAGCGCAACATCTGCCCGGCGCATGCGCAGATCGGCTGAAAAGCCGATCTTACGCTTACGGCCGCCGTCCTAGCGACGGTGGCCGTACCTCTGGATCAGGCTCAAATGACCCACATGAACATGTACACAATGTGATACATGCCAAACTCAAGACATATCTGGTGCTGAGATTTCCATACCCCCCACTTCTAAATTTCTACTTCGAGCACTGATCACACTGTTATTTAGACTTGTGATAGGAAACATCACCTCTCAACTCTAATACTCTTTGCAACAGATGAAATATGACTCCCCTGCAATCAACATGGTTTAGCCCAGGAGTAACTCATTTCAAGCACTTACTTAAGTCTGGATCCAGCGCATTGGGCCTGATCCAGACTTACGCTCGCCCGTGTTTTTACGCTTTTCGTAAGTGTAAAAGCACCTATTTGTACTTACTACGCATGCACGTGGCAGATATTACGCAAAGAAATGTTGAGCATATGGGCCCTGAGTGTACCAGCATCGTAACAATGCAAGAAGGGGCGTGCCAGCCATACCAAACCCGTGATTACGCTTCATGGGCGGGGAGAGGTGCTTAAATCGTACAGTATGGCCGTGCATAAATATGCATGGATGCTACGCACGCCCACGGTTACGCTCAGAAAAGTTAGGATAGAGTTTGGTCGGCGTAAGACGGCATAAATACGGACGACCGAGGGGTGTGCCTAGGGGAGTTCTTCGTAGGGCGTAGTATTTGCGCAGGTCTGGATCAGGCCCATTACCACTAACTCTTTTTTCCTCCATTTTAGCCCAAGCCGCGTCAAACCACATTTGTAGATCTTCAAATCGTTTATCTATTATCTGCATTATCATTTTTGAAAATTCTTTAGACGTTTCAGCTACTGAGGGGATAACAATTTCCACGTTAGCCGGAGACGCCAGTCTCGAGAGCTGACTTCTAGAGTCTTCCATTTGTTGTAATACGAATTATTGTGACCTTCATGTAGTAGATTTATTTCTACCCATTAGTGTTAGATTGAGCTGTTGGTTTAGAGGTAACATGGTTTTCAATAAATTTATCCATACTACATCTCACACTAATATGCAGAGAATAAAGTACGAGTATATCTGTGATGTCAGATAGATGGGTAAAAACAATAGAAATAAATGAGTGTTATTTCTAGAGAGTCATTTTTATACACAGGATCCATCACAATTTGCAAGGTTTACACAGCTCAAAGAAGTATATCAACACTGTAAACAAATGAAAGCTTATGATAGAACCGTACCTTTGATTCTTGTACTGAATAAGGTGATTTCTGGCTGTCATATCTGCATTGTTAAGGTCTCTGCAGTCAAAAATGTCCTGATGTGGATGCTAGTATTGCTTGTCCCAGTAAGACTTCAGGGCCCTTGTGCCATGAGATGCTTGCATTGATTTGTATAATAGTCAGAGGCGGCACAATGCTGTAAGCGGGGGGATGCGTTGCACTACAGCACGAAACTGGACAGGTGCTTACCCCCTCCACTCCCTGCTCTGAAGCTCCGGTCTGACCTCTAACCTGACACTGCTTTTAAACAATGTAAGGTGCCTTCACCACTCCAGTAAGTGCGCCTTAACAGCGGCATCCGTTCACTTATGCTGTGCCTGTGTGACAGGCACAGGCAGGGGGAACCAGTGCCTCCACCTGCTTTTCAATCTCTGAATGATGCTGGAGTGACCTAAAGTCACACCAGCGTCATTCAAATCAGGGCCTGCCACGGAGGAGAGTAAGAAGGATGGAAGACTTCAAAGGTAAGGAGATACAGGAGTCAAAAGGGGAATATTGGAAGCTGCAGTGACATGATGGGGAACACTGGGGGCTGTAGACACATGATTGGGGATACTGGAAGGCTGGAGACACATATTTGGGAATACTGGTGGGCTGGAGTGACATTATTGGGAATACTAAAAGCTGGAGAGACATTAATGGAGATTCTAGAAGCTGGAAACACATGATGGGGGATACTGAGAGCTGGGGAGACATGATTAAGAATACTGGGAGCTGGAGACACATTAGTTATAAGATATATAATCTGTATTGTGTGGTGGTTTTTAGGATGATGTGGGAATTGTATTCTGGATACTAGGGGCTGATCCAGAGCTACGGCTGCAGCACTAGTTACGGCGGCGTATGCGTAAGAACGGCATTTCTGACGTTCTGTGCATGCGCTGAGCAGATGAGAGCCATGGATCTAGCGCCCGTAACTACAGCGTAGTTACGGACGAGAGGGGCAGGCAGCTCCATAACTATGCTGTAGTTACGGAAGCTGGGTGGGGGGAGGAAGGGTAATTAGGATAGGAGGGCTTGGTATAGTGTTTTACGCTCCTGTGTAAGCATAGTTAGACACAGTTATGCCAGCCGAAGTTAGGGTAGCTACGCTCACACCGGTGAAACGCCGACTCAGAGAGCTTCAACTTACCTATGCCATGTTATTCCCCTCGAGGCTGAAGATCAACGCAGATGGCACATCCCACTTTTTCAGCTCCCCGCAGGAGGCGCAGGACTGGCTGGACAGAAGGGGACAACGTCGAGACAACCCACCGTCATGAAACTTGCACCCCACAGTAGTGTTAATATGTTCTTTCATTTAATTGGCAGGACTTTACTATGTTATTGCTGTTGTTATTCCTACAGCCATGCTTTACTGCCTTTGTCTTTTGAAATGTGGTAATGTTATATTCTATGTAGTCTGGTTCCCTTTAGGAGTCTAGCGGGTCACTGTATTATTAGGAGCTGACATCTTAGGTTAGGTTTAAGGTAATAGCTTCCTTTTTTGAGATAGGTGTGAGTTAGTCTCACCTGTTAGTAATTGGTTGGTAAAATGGTTCTAGTTTGGTTCGGTATCAGGTATTACTTATGTTCGAGAGGTAATACGGGGTGGGATGGGGCTGTTGGGGGTTTAGGGAAGATACCTTTGGGAGTGTGATCCTTAGCTGTTTCTGGTTTCCTTGTCGTCATCACTGGGTTAGAACTGATTTAGCGCTTATTGTCCTTATTGTGACCCTTCTATTGTTACTACTATTTTTTGAGTGATATCTAATTCCTTGAGATTTCTTTCTTGGAACACAAGGGGGCTGAATGACAGGATTAAGCGCTCTCTTGTTCTGTCGGAGGTTCGTAAGCAAAAAGCAGATGTTGTGTGTTTGCTCGAGACCCATTTGGTAGGGGGACGTTTGTTGGCCCTCAAAAAGGGATGGGTGGGATGGGTGTTCCACTCTGCGCATGCCAGCAACTCCAGAGGGGTTTCTATCCTAAGCATGTTAAATTTCAACTTGATTTGGTTAAAACTGACCCGTATGGGAGATTTGTATTCCTTAGAGGGAAGATTGATTTAGTTCCCCTGCTTATTTTGGCCTTATATATCCCTCCTCCGTTTAGTATGGATGTTCTCACAAAGGCGGCGGAATTTATTGCTGAGTCCCCGGGGACCCCTGTAGTTTGCATGGGGGACTTCAATAATGTGATGGATAAGGAACTGGATCGGTGGAGGGAGTCCGGGTCGCCGGGCCCCCCTGCGCCTACTCCATTCGCGAGGTTTATATCTGTTCTGGGGTTGCTGGATGCGTGGAGGCTGAGAAACCCTGACCAACGCTTATTTTCCTGTCATTCCGCCACTCACCATGCCTTTTCCCGCATTGATTACATCTTTACGTCAGCTTCCCTGGTCCCTCGTATAGAGTCAATTCATTATTTACCGAGAGGAATCTCGGATCACTCCCCGGTAGTACTGGCCATAACTTTGCGAGATGAAACTTATCTTAGATTTTGGAGGTATAATACCTTCTGGCTTGACTTGATGGGTTCTGGTGCGGACTTCGTGGTGGAGTGGCAGGAATTCTTTGAGAATAATTCGGGGTCTGCTCCCCCTGCTCTTTTAATTGATTCCTTTAAGTCTGTGCTTTGAGGGTCATTAATTGCTAATGTCGCTCGGAAGAAAAAATTCTATAGGGCTGAGGAAGTGACCATGGAAAGGGAATGTGGGGTGAGAGAGGCAGAGTACATGTGGTCTCATAGTGCTGCTGATAGAATATGCTGGCTGGAAGCCCAAAAAGTTTGGACAGATTATCTATTTGCAAAATCCAAACATCGTTTGCTGTTCAATGGACACATATCTTATTCTCAGGCAGATATGGGAGGGGCATACTTAGCACACTTAGCTAGAGGGGATCAGGTACACAAATTCATCCCGGAGATATTAGATGCAAGTCTGGTTCGTCACTGTGGAGCCTCTTGCCAAAGTATTTCTTAGATATTTTCAATCGGTTTATGCCTCCACGGTTGATTATACTGTCCAGGAGCTCCAGTCCTATCTAGATTTGATCCCCCTTCCTCGGTTGTCGGGTGCTGCAGTGGAGATGCTTGAGGCCCCCTTCTCTTCTGAGGAGTTGGAGGAGATAATTAATTCCCTTCCTAATAATAAAACTCCTGGCATAGATGGCCTGCCTGCGAAACTTTACAAGAAATTTAAGGATTTCTTTGTGCCAAAATTACTAGAGACCTATGAGGCGCTGTTTGATTCAGGTGTCCTCCCGTCCTCGACGTCAGAGGCGCTATTAGTTGTAATACACAAGCCTGGGAAGGACCCCTTGCTACCTGACTCATACAGACCGATCTCTTTGCTGTCTGTGGACATCAAGATACTGGCCAAACTGCTTTCTTCCAGACTGAATAGGGTAATTGCTTCTTTGGTGCACCCGGACCAAACGGACTTCATGCCCAGTAAATCAACATCAACTAATCTCCGGCGTCTTTTTACCCAGTTACAGGTGCCTCATGACCCTGGGGATGGAGCTGCGGTGGCGTCTCTTGACGCCGCCAAGGCTTTTGACTCGGTGGAATGGGGCTACCTATGGGAAGTATTGAGTAGATTCGGATTTGGCCCTCGTTTTGTCAAGTGGGTGCAATTGTTATATTGCTCTCCCGGTGCCAGGGTTTGTGTCAATGGTTGCACTACAGAGCCATTTGGGATTGTGTCAATGGCTGCACCACAGAGCCATTTAGGTTGGGTAGGGGCACAAGGCAGGGTTGCCCGCTCTCCCCCACACTCTTCGCCCTCGCCATTGAGCCACTGGCACGTCTTATATGCATTACTCCAAGTATACATGGCCTCTCAGCGGGAAGGGGGGTTGACAAAGTGGCACTGTATGCAGATGACATGCTGTTGTTCCTGGCAAAGGTCGGGGTGATGCTGACGTCAGGCCTGAAAACGCTGGAGCTGTTTGGGAGATTCTCGGGCCTAAAGATTAACTGGGAAAAGTCAAATCTGTTTATGGTACGGGAGTCCCCTTCGGACTCTCTCCTTGTCTCGTGCCCCCTGCAGACTACTAGAAGATTCAAATACCTACGCATATGGGTCACTCCTGACGCAAGCGAATTTGTTAAGCAAAACTTAGACCCCATTTCGCAACGGTTTAAAAATATAACTCACTCATGGAGTAAATTGCCTTTAAGTGTCACGGGGTGTGTTAACTTAGTTAAAATGGTCGTACTTCCTAACTACCTATATGTTCTTCAACATTCGCCAGTACTAATCCCTCGATCTTATTTTAGGTATATTAACACGTTCCTACTATCCTTTATTTGGGCGGGCAAACGCCATAAGCTGTCCTTCCAGGTCCTCTGCAGGAGTAAACAATCCGGGGGCCTTGCTTTTCCTAATTTGTGGGGCTATTACATGGCCTCTCAATTAATGCACTTAATACCGTGGCTACTTAATACCGTGGCTTGAGGATCCCGGTGATGGCCTGTTGGGTGACTTAATCCGCTTTTCGGGTGGGGGTGTCCTCTCTCCGCTGCAGTACCTGTTAACGGGATGGGTGAGGGGTCGGGGGTCTCCATTGGTCTCCCAGGCACTTTGGGTATTTGGGGAATTGAGCAAGCTTTTAGAATGTCAAATGTTTGACTTGAATACTCCTCTTTGGTATAACCCCTCCTTCAAGAAACTACAGCAGCTTCCAGGCCGTCAACTTTGGTGTAGGGCAGTAGTTGTTTCCTTGGGGCAGTTGTACACACGGGATTCCCTTAAGAGTTTTAGTCAATTGCAGGGGGAGTTTCAGTTGAGTGGGGTTCTCTTTTACAGATATTTGCAATTACGGCACGCTTTGAGTGCACAATTTGAGGGAGTGCCTCCTCCACTTTGTACTTCCCCGGTGGTATCATTACTGACTACGGTGGCTACTAATAGGCCCATCTCTTTTCTATATAGTTCTGTCAGAGATGCTTTATACAACACAGGTCCTTTTCAGGAGGAGGAATGGCTGCAAGTTATTGAGTGTGCTAGAGTGTCATCTTCTGCTGACAGATATCAACAAATACAGTTACTCATTCTGCATAGGACATATCTTACCCCTGAGAGACTGGTTCGAATGGGCCTCCACAGTGATGCACATTGCCCGAAGTGTGGGAGGGGCGAGGCAGACTTCTGGCACTTGATCTGGGCGTGTGTAGATGGTCAAAAATTTTATTCTGATGTATGGAATGCAGTGTGCTCCACACTGCCCTCCTTACCTTCCCTTGATCCTAAGGTGTTCCTTTTTAGAATCAATTTAGCAGAAGACTACTCCATAGCGGTATACAGATATATTAGTACTCTGGTCTCTCTGGCCCTGACGTTGATAGCCCGTAAGTGGATGGCTCGAGAATGTCCTTCCTTTTATAATTGGGTTGGTCTAGTGAACATAGCTATACAACATGAAAAGTTTGTTCATACTAAACGTAAATCTTTGGACCGCTTTTTCAAAATCTGGGAGCCCTGGTTGGAATCCCCCTTAGCTCTTACTCCTCTAGAGGAAGATAGCTCAGTTTAGAACCTTATTGCTTTGTATTCTTGAACGATGTACTGAGTAAATTTGTCATGACAGTTGTGCCTCTTGGTGTATTTTCCCTTTGTGTATACCTCTATGTTGCAGGTGACTCTTTGTTGGGGGCACGGGGGCTGACAATATATATAAATGTATGTTCTAAATTCTCATGCTGCATTTGGTGGACACTGTATCTACTATTTCTTTTCTTTTTTGCCCGTATTATTAAGATGATGACTGTATATATGCCGGTATACTAACTCCCCAGACCTCCGGATTGAATATGTGAATGGGGTCTTTTGGTATGGGTGGGGTTGCTTGGGGTGGTGGGTGGGATAATAATTGGTTGGGTTTGTTTTGTTTTGTTTTGCTCTGTATTGTATGTGTTTTACACAATTTAAAAAAATAATGGCACTACATTAGAAACTACTGAGGAGGAAAGGGATCTAGGAGTTATTATTTCTTGTGACTTAAAGGTAGCCAAGCAATGTAACAAAGCAATGAGAAAGGCAAGTCAGATGCTTGGTTGCATAAGGAGAGGAATTAGTAGCAGAAAGAGAGAAATAGTGATGTCCTTTTATTGATCGTTGGTACGACCTCACCTAGAATACTGTGTTTGGTTCTGGAGGCCATATCTCCAGAAACATTATTCAAAGTAAGAGGTGTATTAGAACATGGGGACATGTGCATAAACTGGAGGATGGCAGGTGTAGAGGAAATGTGCACAAAAATTCATTGAAAGGGTGATAGCTAAGTGGAATATTCTCCCATCTGAGGTGGTTGAGGATAACACAGTAAAACAGTTTAAACATGCTTGGGATAACTATAAGTATATCCTAAATCTCAAACTAAATTGAGGGTAAATAGGGTCTGGGGTCAGTATTGTTTTAAATAAACAACTGGGCAGAATGGATGGGCCATGTGGCTCTTATCTGCAGACACTTTCTATGTTTCTATGTTTATTGTGGTTACACACTTACTATAATCTAGAATGGTCACTGGTGTTAAATGTTAAATTGCTAAACAGAAGGGCGCAAATTTAGAGTTAGCAGGAGGGCGCCGAACATCCTAGCACCATCAGTAATGTTGAGATTTTTATGCTACAGCCCTGATACCAGCAATCCAATTGCCATTCCAATAAGTCCACTCCAGCAAATACAATAGACATATAATCCTGTTGTCTTATTGCTGTGACAGTGTACGGCCTCCAAGTATTCAACTAATTGCAATAACTGGTCAGCGGTCGCTAGTGTAAAATATAAGCACCTATGCTGCTCAGTGGTGCATGGCAATGAGAGATGCAAAATCCACTTGATATATTATCTGCTGCACTATTTGCTTTACAGTTAACTGTGTGCTGGGCAATTGCTTGTTGCTTAGCGGCACTGCATGTTATGCAGGTATCCAGAGACTTATTTCAGTGGTTGTTAATAGCACCTTCAGGAAAGATGTTTTATTACCCAAAGTGGCAGGCAACCTTTACAGTTCAAAACCTACTACCCAGCTATCTCCAATTTGCAGTTTATGCAGGACTGTAATTCGTGAACACAGTATAATCTTTATTGCACCAGAGATACATTTTGGCAGGAAAATGGCTGCATTAATCTCTTGTGCACTAAAACCTGACTTTAAGGTTTCACCCCTCCAGTACACTAATTTTGATGAAGGGGTGTGTGGACTATCGCCGGTTGAACAGCTGTACAGTGCTGGCAGTCTTCTACGCTCTGGTATAACAGGGGCAGCACAACTGTTGGTTGAAGGGACACCTCAAAAGGCATGTCACTCGATCCAAAATGGCTGATTACCACCAAGGCCATGCTCAGCACAGCTCCACACTCCCTAACGGAACAGCTCTACAAGCGACAGGCCAAAACCACGATCTCTGCTGGCAAGGACCATGATCTCCGCTGGCAAGGAAGCCTCTGCTCCACACACAGAAAAGCAGCTCGGCAGAGTCTACAATGCAGAAACAACCCAACAAGGATGACAAAGGGTTCTGTCTCTGCAGTGATAAAACCAAGGCACCTCTACAAATGCTGTACAGGTGCAGGTACAGTACGTAACGCTTTTGAAATTTGGACTTGTAGTATCCTGTTTCGCCCTTGGGGGCAGTCCTGGACTTGTGTACCTGATGTGAATGTTATCCTGACCTGCATGTCATTAGTGAACTTTCTGGGTATTTATATCAGCTCTTCACTGAGAGGTTCTTTTAGCTTCCTGTTTTCAATTAAACTGTACTCCTGTCTGCTCTTCTCTGCCACGTTACCTGTTGTTTGATCCCAGCTGGAACTTTGTCTGTGTCTTTCAGGTTTACCTGGCTGAGTCTATGAGCTGTATAGCGCAAGGGGACTTCCGCAAGCCTCATGTGTAAGTCCCCCTGAAAGTAACATCTGCTCATGCTCACGCCAGATTTTAAGCATTAGAGCAGTACGTTGGGTGGTGCATCATCCCGCATGCCTAAAAACATAGCAACAGGGGTGGGATTAGGCATGCAGAATAGTTGCATGGGACAGCATTTAGGAGTTCATAGGGCCGTGTCCAGACTTTTGTGAGTATGTAAAAATGCTCTGGAACTACACATGGATTCAAACTTAATAATGACAGCCAATTAGCACACGTGGCATGCGTAAATCTGGCTGTGGAAACGCACTGTGCATGTGCTCAGCAGATGGTATTTATCGTACTTATATCTTGTACATTACTCCGTACGATAAGGCGTGACATCAATACGCAAGCCAAATGTACGCATTGTGGGCGGAGGGAGGCATTTAAATTGTACAGTATGGGCTGTGTTAGGTACTTACATAGGACAAGACATTATTTACAGAGATACGCAAAGGAAAGGTTGGGTTCTGAACACGTAAGTAGGCTAAGTTACATGCATGAGAGTGCCAGGAGGAGTGCATATGGTAAAGGGTCCTATGTCTAAATCAGGACCAATGTTATTACTTATTTTTACTTCCTAGCTTAGTGTGCTGTATTTATTGTGTCCCTGGAACCGTTGCGAGTCCCAGCTGCAATGTGTCTCATTGCGAAATAGGGACAGCCGAAAGGCGATTTGCATACTCACAGATGCATTTTCAGAGGTGCCACCGCCAGACCACAAGAGAGGTGAGTAACCCTCTCAGGTGTCTTAGGGTTAGGTTGTGGGGGTAGAAGATTTAGGGTTAGGCACAGTGGGGATTAGGGTTAGGCTGCGGGGGGGGACTTAGGGTTAGGCTGTAGGGGGGAAGAGACTTAGGGTTAGGCTGTGGGGGGAAGAGACTTAGGGTTAGGCTTCTGGGAGGGATACTTAGGGTTAGGCTGCGAGGGAGAACTTAGGGTTAGGCTGCTGGAGGGGGTACTTAGGGTTAGGCTGCTGGAGGGAGTACTTAGGGTAAGGCTGCTGGAGGGGATATTTAGGGTTAGGCTGCTAGAGGGGGTACTTAGGGTTAGGCTGCTGGAGGGAGTACTTAGGGTAAGGCTGCTGGAGGGGATATTTAGGGTTAGGCTGCTAGAGGGGGTACTTAGGGTTAGGCTGCTGGAGGGAGTACTTAGGGTAAGGCTGCTGGAGGGGATATTTAGGGTTAGGCTGCGGGAAAGGAAAGGGTTATGGTTAGGCTGTGGGAAAGGGAGACTTAAGGTTAGGCTGTGGGGAGGGGATGGATCGGAAAAGGGTAGATTTAGGGTTAGGCTGCAGGGACAGGATGGATATGAATATATCCGCACTTATGTGTGAATCCGGCCTAGCATGATTCTGCAGGGACACTCTCCAACAGCTCACCAGACTTAAGGTGCATACACACTATACAATTATCTGGCAGATTATCTGAAAGATCTGGCAGTTGAATTGAAAATCAATCAATCAATGACAGCAAATGGTATTGTCAGTTACTCTCATTCATTACCACATTTTCATTCCTGCCAGGGGGGAGACTTAGGGTTAGGGCTAAGGAGTGGGGTTGCTTACCTTTTGGAGCACCATGTTCGGTGCTCCAGGAATCGATTGCTATGCCTTATCGAGGCTTAAGCAATCGATATCCCAGCCAGTTTGGAACTGGCTGGGAGGAAATGTCCCTATCAAAATAGGGCCGTTCACAACAGGGACCCCTGGAACCTATGCCTCATTTCTAAATTACCACAGTATCTGGTGTTACCATATCTAGCCATCCTTGTGCACCATAACTCTGTATTTGTTACTGTGGACCTGTTGGGTTTTATTTGTGGAACCGATCATTTGTACCTTACCAGCTATTCTATGTTTTTGATATACTGAACCTGATTATTTAAGTCATATGTGTTCCATTACCTCTAATAATGTCACAGTATTCTGTATACAGGTTCCTTCTGATCCTTGCCTCACACCACAGATTTCGTAACCATAACCAGTGAACTGTGGAACTGCAGTGCTGCAGTGAGGAAAAAGGAGCACCCTTACCTACTTGCATCCCATCAACCTGTCATGTGAGGCTGGTGTTGTAAGAGTGGGACATCTACTAAGCACCCATAAGTGTTCACTATAGCAAGGTGCTGATTATAACACTCTATCGTCTTATCAGTGTTTGAAACTCTGCCGCATCAATGTAATAAATTCATTTTATGGGAAAAGCTATTACCAGATAGTTTCATTAACATTTCAGTGGAGGACGCAATTTGATTCATAAGCATCTTCTTTTTGTTTTAAAATATTTTATGTTCTACTTGTGGAATGCAATGTTTCCATTTTATAACACAAGTTACATATAAATCAATACCTTTTATCCCTGAACAACGCCACTTGTATTTATTGCTAACCCTGCTGGGACTAGTATATTTCGTATCTATATATCTGCATTGTGATGTTACATTTCCAGATCAGAGTGGGATATTTTATGCATCTGATATAGATTGTATTTGTAGCACTGTGGGATTCTTATTGATTTTCTTGCAATTATTTTTGAAAATGGATGAGCTATACTTTCAGACAGCTTTGCTTTAGCTTTTGCTGTTCAATAATTTATTATACTGTATAAATACCTGACACACTGAGGACTCAAGTTCAATTCTGAGGTTTTCAGAAATGGAGTTGCGAGTGGCTGATGCCATCCACTAAACATGACTGGCGCGCTACTCATGTGTCCTGTGGATAAACAGGGCACTCTGTAAGTGTCACTGGTAGTGATCTGGATGTTAGTGATATTAATAAGCTTGCATAACAGAATGCCAACACATCAGTCATGCAAACACATCAGTGCGGGTGAGGGTGGCCGCTGCGAATAGCTCTCGCAAAGGCAAAGCAATTGATATGCTGAAGATGGAAGACGCTGCGCCGAAGGGTAAGTATACAATTAACCCCAATCCTTACGCTAACCACCCCCTTTCGTTACCCTGCATCCTGACCCTAAGACTCCCCTCCCTGCAACCTGACCTTAGACTCCCCTCCCCACAGCCTGACCCTAGACACTCCTCCCCACCGCCTGACCCTAGACACCCCTCCCCACTGCCTGACCCTAAGACTTCTCTCTCTGCAGCCTGATTCTAACCCTCCTATTCCATTACTTTAACCCTAAGCCTCCCATTTCATTATTCTAACGCTAACCTTCCATTCCCCACTGCCTAACCCTAAAATTCCCTGGAGAGTGTTACTCACTTCTCTGGTTGGTGTAGCGGGTCTCCCCGGTCGGTGCAGCAGGTTCATTGGGTCTCCGGAAAATGAATGGAAAAGTAAAGCACTCAGCATACTTACCCATTCTAAAGAAAAATTGAAAATGGCTGTCTTTTCAAAATAGAGACAGACGAATATTAGCTTTAAAGTTGTATGTAACAGAGGTTTCAAATACCATGGGGGAAAAGTGGCGGCAAATCAGTTGTGTGTTTTCTATTATCCCATGAAAAAAAAAAAGTATGAAGAAAAATGTACTTATGTTGCATACTTGGATAATAGGCGCTATTAACAGAGTGTGCAACATAAGTACATTTTGAAAATAGGCTTTCAGCTGTCTCTATTTCTAAAAGACACCACGCAACTTGCACCAAATCAGTATCACTGATTCTCAGTAAATCAGTAAATACTACATCGTTTTCAAATGATTACCAAGTATATCTTACTAGTGTGTACACTCCCGCAATCAAGCCTCATTGTTGCAAAGTACATTGCATCATTTGATTAGATATTTAAAGCTTCCTAATTTTTTCAGATGAACAATGTTACAATGTCATTCCAAATGTAAAGCTTGTATGACTGTCTGTCCAGCGATTCTGCATCTACTTCCTATCCTTTGTGGTCATGTTTATTAAAAATAAAAAAAAATTGACCAGAGGGTTATGGGAGATAAGTAAATCATGTCAGTGTGGATGCATGAACCATCATGCTCATCAGAACCTGAAATTGTCGATAACTTTTTTTAATATATCGCATCATGTGAAATTATATGTAGTGTGTACCAGTGGCGTATCTGGGGTGGGTTTTGTGGGGCATGTTTCCTGGGCGCCGATAGCTTTGGAGAGCATATCCGACAAAGCCAGAAGCACAGATGAGAAGAGGATCCGTTCCCTCTTCTCATCTGTGAAAATGACAGCCGGAGCAGCTGTCATTTTCACTTAAGAGAAGAGGGGGCGGAACTTCCTCTCTTCTGTCAAAATGAAAGAATAAAACCCTGCTTACCTTATTCTGTGACTCTGAGAGCAGCTGCTGCACGGCATACACCAATCAGTTTTCAGTCGGACAGCACCAACCTATAGGACACACTGCAAAATTAGTTCACTCTCGCAGTGTGTCATGTGACATGGGAGAATACCACACCGCAGCTGCTCTCAGAGTCACAGAATAAGGTAAGCAGGGTTTTATTCTTTCTTGTCCTGGAGGCGGGTGGGCGCATTTTGGGCATTTGCCTTGGGCGTTATTTGGGCAAGTTATGTCCCTGGTGTGTACACAGCTTAAGTGACCTTGTCAGACGGCGATACTGATAATCTGCATGACTAACAACAGGCAGAGACCCTGTCACATTTGATGGAACAGTCCTGAATAAATATTTATATTTATGTTGAAGCCCCTGTACACCACTGTGATTTTCTTATGATAAATGTACTTAATAAAGTGTCCACTTAATGGCCTGTATAAGGCATTTCATTAAAATGCAATAAAACCTGTCATATCTTATAAAATGTACACACAGTAATTAATAAACAGCTAGCAAAATTTTTATGTGTTGTCTGATCTCAAATACTGTTATTGAGAGACTAAGACAATTAGTAGATACACCTATAACCATAATGTATTTACCAAGTATAAGAGAGCAAGCAATAGCTTTACTCAGGAAACGTCTTCGATATTCTTGGCCTGACACACTGCATGCTGCAAATTTTTCTAACCAAAACATATCATTCTCAATGTTATGACAAATGTGTCAGCTTCTGCCTAGGAACAATATGTATAACCCACAGGAATTCCTTTTAATAGATGTTTAAATGAAATATTTTTCAATACTTTTTTTGATGTTGAAATGATCCCTTTAAATGTCCTTATGACTTCTTGTTTGAATTGTTGAAAAGAATGTATATTAATGTACTATTTCACACAAGAATCCTAATAAGATAATATTTTTAATATGGCATAAAAGCGCTACATAGAATAAATTTCATCTTTGTGCTTTGGACACCTGGAGAAAACTTTTCTAAGTATGAGGGATATAAATTGGTTTTCAACTAGGTATCATTGAAATATGTGGACTTTGTGAAGGTTTTTATGTTGTGGTAGTAAATTTAACATACTTGGTAATCATAAATTCACAAAACAACGTAATTAAGTTTAAAGAAGAGACAAGTTGTGCCAAGATGCTGTAGTTAAAGCCTATGTGCAATGAAATTAGCTTTTATTAGGCAGCATTAAAAGATATGAAGACTTGGAAGGAAGACATTCATTTGTTTATAACTTATAATGCCTTGAAGCAAATGTATAAAATTTTCTATAATATTATAGAAATAAATAAAACTGTAAGGATGATTAAAGGCATATCCTATGTTATATAATGTATGAATGCAGTGAAGAAACTTAGACAACTTACTGTTTTATAGGGGAGGGGGGTTAAAAAAAGAGGAAACACAAGTATATTTATGCCAGTTTTTAAATAAACACCACATCAAAGAACAGTAATTACCCAGTGTTACATTTGTGCCATCTCAATAGATGAAGTTGAAAAACTGCATGGATGCCTAATGGCTTTCTCATAAATATAGCACAGATTTGAGATCAATATACAAAATACATCGCTCAATCAATGGTGCTATTCTGGAGAAAGTGAGCATTTAAATCACAAGTGGTATCTGAATGATATAAAGTTGGCAGTTCTACAAG
>WWET01000838.1:0-15921 GCA_011038615.1 Limnodynastes dumerilii
GTTCCCCTTCGGCCATATAAGATTTTGAATAATGTTTTCGATTAGGGTGCTGGATGCATGGGAAGTTCTGAATGGGTTCCGTGAATTTTCCTAGTTCTATCTATTTTTCTGTATTATCACTGTAAGATGCGCCTCTTTTGTCTATTGGTTTGTTCAAATATCTTGGGTAGAGGTGTAAGCAGTGTTTGCTAAACACTGTTTCATGTCAGAAGCACTAGTTCAGTTATTATTAAGGTCATGTTTTTGTCTTGGGTGCTTCCCGGTACATATACTGGGTACCACCATAAGGTTCAGTTTCTGTTCGAAAAATGTAAAAAATTGTACACAATGTCATAATATTTCAATGCCTTTATTTACACTGCAATGCTTTAAATCACTAAATGGTATATCTCTACTGGTTGCTTCCCCTTCTAGCAATTTGGGTGGTTTTGTTATGTGCACTATGTTCCCATTATATGCAACTTTCCCGATGGATAACTCGTATTTTCCTTTCAAGTTGGAATTATCTGCAGCAGATATGCTCTTTGAGGGGGTGGGATGACAGCTCAATCCAATAATGTACGCATTGCCCTCCTTTTAAAATTTACCTCCTGGAATGTTGGTGGCTTGAACGCTCCAGTAAAATGGCACAAAGTGTTGCGCCATCTTAGGAAACTTAAGTCCGATATCATGTTTTTACAGGAGACTCATTGGCAGGAGGGTGAGAGTTCCTCGTTGCGTGCTGGTTGGCTTCAGAGTTGCCACACGGCCTCTTACCATACTAAGTCCAGAGGGGTAGCCATCCTATTTCAGAAAAATGTCCAGTTCAATATTTTAGATGAAGTTAGAGATGAAGGGGGTAGGTTTCTTCTCATGGACGTGGAGATATGGAATGTCAAGTACACTCTGCTTAATATATATGGGCCTAATACCAACCAACATGAATTTTATCAATTTATTGTTCAATTGCTAGCCTCAAGACTGCATCACCAGTTAATTATTGGAGTATTGGAGTATTTTATTCAATAGGTGAATTTGAAAACCCTGAGGAAGTTGGACCAGTCCAACGAAACACGTTGGTTAATACAAACACAGAGACAGAGTACCGGTGTAATCATGGAGACCTTTTAATATGCGCAATTGACATTATGTTTGTAATGTCCACTATTTTTGTAAGTACCCCTTTTTTCACTTTTAATATCACCTATTGAATAAAATACTACACAATGATCTGCTTCTTGCCTTCCTGATTTCTACAATACTACGGGTGACGCCGACTACGGGCCGAGGCTTGGAGAGACGGCATCTGGAGGAAGAACTCAGGAGACAACAAGGAGTGTCACATCTGCCAACCAGACGCGTGGACTGACTCAGCTCAGCAGCATTGAGACACGCCAACCACAGGGGCAGACCCGCCAGCACAGCGGGAGTCAGAAAATGAGAGAAACACCATATTCACAGAGTGGAACAGGGTACTCTACGAGTCAGCAACACGAGGAACCAGGAGAACGCCAAGGACACTTCAGCACCGGACAATGGAACAGTGAGCATATAGAACCTTAACTTTGAACTTTATTATCTTGCACACTGCCGTTGCCATTTTGCCGCACCAATTTAATCCAGTTACGGAACATTCGGTATAAGAAAAAAAGGAACAGTGAACACATCCTGCTTTCATTTACATAGACTGTATCAAGTATTTAGAGGCTACTTATATATACATTGATTAATTATTTACACTCTCTATTCAGAGGCCACTATATTTGTTGTTAAGATCTCACACAGGAGAGCGCAAGGACAAAATCACCCCAGAAGGGGTGAAACCTCTCTACATATCACTTATATGGTTAGTGGATTGACCATTAAGTCCAGGCAGCCCCTAAAAACAGCCAAGAGTATCACTAACTCAGCGCCCCTACATACAAAACCCCTTCTTTTTGATATCTAAAACTTGGACTAAGCAGTCGTACATCACCACTATCAGACACAGGGAATCCAATCAACTTCTCACACGCACTGCGGACATTCAGGCACATCTTACTGAATATTACATGGCTTTGTACAAAGCGGTCCCACATGATCACGCTTTACAAACCTCACTACTTCGCGCTGCTAGGATGCCAACCTTATCCCCAGAACAAAACACAGACTTAACTTCGGCTGTTACGGCTGATTAGATTAACTGGGCAATTGCCTCCCTCCAATTGCATAAAACACACGGCCCGGATGGGCTGTCTGGAGAATATTACAAGTTACTTCAGCCAGAATTAGTCTCCTTCCTTCTTGAGTTATTCCGTTCCATCATGACAACAGCCAATATACTCCTCTCTCAATTTTGCCTACTCGACATTAATTCCAAAGTCAGAGAGAGACCCTCAAATGGTAGAGGCCTATAGACCTATCGCTCTGATCAATGTAGATTACAAGTTACTTTGTAAAATCATGGCTAATAGATTGCAGCGCCTTTTGCCAGATCTTCTTACTGACCAACAGCTGGGCTTCATTAGGGGGTGACAGTTGGTAAAGGCAATCAGGTCAGCATCACTAATTTCACATCCAGATCCCAAAACTTATAATATGTTGCTCAGCCTAGACACCACTCGAGCCTTCGATACAGTAACATGGCCTCACTTAATGGTGGTTCTAGAGTATAGGAATTTTGACCCCTTGTTTATAAGATTTATTAAATTTTTATACAGAGACCCTCAGACCTACCTGCTTGTCAGTGGCACTAGGGGACCCCTGGTACCTATGGAAAGAGGTACGAGACAGGGTTGCCCACTTTCCCTGCTGCTGTTCAACCTGGCCCTGGACCCATTGCTCTTACAAGGTCTCTGAGACTTTGAGGGAATAAAGGTTGGCACTGCAAGCGTTAAAATATCTGCTTTCGCGGACAATGTCTTGCTGTACATTGTGAATCCGCGCTCCTCATCACCCTTTATCCTTAGGATGCTAGACAATTTTGGGAGGGTGTCGGGTTTTCAGGTGAACATGCAAAAATCAGTTGCATTGTGTTTGCGGCTATACTGTGTTCAACCTGAATGGGCAGTGGACCTGCCTTTTAAGTGGGCAAAACAATCCTTTACTTACCTGGGAGTTAAAATAAGTAAGAATACTCCTAGGCTGTATGACTTGAATATCTCCTCTGCCATCAGAAGCCTTTCACGTGAACTGGATGAGTGGAAATCTCTTCCACATTCTTTCTTGGGACGGGCGAACCTCATACAGATGATTTCCTTCCCTAGATTTATATACCTTTTTCATACTCTGCCCCTAATAATGTCTAGGAGGGATGCGCAGAACATTAACGCACTTTTTAGAAACTTCATCTGGGTGGGGTAGAGACCTAGAATTGGACTCCTAAAGCTACAACAGCATAAGTCCCATGGAGGGATTCATTTTCCCAGTCTGTTACTGTAAAAGGGTGCCTGTGTGAGTTATACCCTTTCTTTCTCCAAATATCTAATAGTAAGGCAAATATGCTAAATCATCATTTAATAACAGATAGATCTAATAATAGATCTCCTCAATATTTGTAAGTTACTCACAAAGGTAGTTCACAGTTTAACTGAGGAAATATAATTCCTTATCTGCTACAAATTCCCAGGAACCATGATATTTATATCCCAAACTTATGTCTATATCAAGAAAGATTGCCCACAAGATATAACACTTTAGGATAAAGCATTTTGTATTTACTTTGATATAAAACAACACATTCTTCCATAATATAATCAGTATAACATGAGATGAAACAATACATATAAAATACATTCTTATTCTTAACTGAAACCCTGATTACATAATGGAATTCATATGCTAATAGTGTATTTCCAGTGACTCATTGTCTCAGATTCCCAAACTCCATTACAATGTAGCCATGTGCCTGACTATAGGAAGCAGGGGTGTTCCCCAAACTCCATTACAACAAAGGTGTTGGTGTGGGAGTGAGTATGTGGGTTGGGGAAGGTGTTATACAGGAAATTTATTTGTGATGGAGAAAGCTGCACTACACTACAACAAAATGCTATTTTTCCTAAACTATTTTTACAAACTATACTAAAGTATACAGAACATAAAATACCAGACTACAATTACAGACTGTAACTTCGGCCATCTTGTAATTCAATCTAATCAACAAGACTCCAAGCAAGGCCTTGTAATCACTACAATGCAAAACCATAGTAGCAATGGTTTACTTTTACTAACACAGATAACAAATCCCATTCTCTGACATAACGTTCACTACAACACTATATTAAACTAACTTAGCAAACTCCACAAACGCACAATTCCTCATTAACTTCATCCTCACTGCACAATTACAACACATTCCTATTTCTCTGTTCTACTGTACAACCATTACACAGAGCAGCTGCCATTAACCAAACAGTTCATACCACATATTCTATTTACAACTCAGCCTATAAACACATAAAATCTACAAAACCTCATCCAATGCAATAGCAAAGTACAATCCCAACAATGCAAAATCTTTAGATCCAGATATTACAAACCCAATGAAATCCATTCAACTCACTTTACAATTACTTTGTTCAGATATCACAAAGCCAAAGATTACCATTATATAACCAAGCTATTATTACTGTATCACATATTTCTACATCATACACAATTCACACAAGTACAAACATTAACTTCATTCATCCAGTTACAGACAGTTACCCAACATAGATCCATGTCTGATAACTTCCTAGCTGCCATGATCCAGCAAAGAAATGTCCTGTAAACATATACTTATCCATCCTGGTCCAGGCATCTTCACATGCACACAGTCACAGCGAGAGAGTGAGTGCCAGAGAGCCTCACACCAGCTTTTGTTATTCTTAGTATAGGTGGAGCTCTGTACAGGAAGTAGTCACACCTCTGGTCAGGTGTCCACAACTAGCTGGGAAGCAATGCCCTTTGTTTGCTGTGAAACAAAGACCTTTACAAAATGACAGATTCAACTTGATGCGCAGAACATTAACGCACTTTTTAGAAACGTCATCTGGGCGGGCAAGAGACTTATAATTGGACTCTTAAAGCTACAACAGCATAAGTCCTATGGAGGGATTAATTTTCCTAATCTGTTACATTATAATTATGCAGCGCTTCTAAGAGTTGTTAAAGATTGGATTTCCCAAAGAAATGTTTTTGTGGATGGCCCACTGGAAGAGGGATTCCTGTCCGGGGTCTCCCTTGTGAGTTTTCTCCACCAGCATGACCAGGAGGTGCCCCCACTAGTCAGGCATAATCCTCTGGTGTGCTTAACTATAAAGGTGTGGCATCTGACGTGCCATAAATTTCACCTCAATGCTCATCATTCACTATATCTTCCCTTCCTTGGAAACCCTGAATTTCAAGATTGTGCCGCGTCCTATCCCTTCACAGCCTGGCGTAGGGAAGGGCTATCTGCGGTGCGACAGATTACAGATATGTCCAAGGGGAAACCTCTCATGTTCTCTAGGGCTAGTGAACTATTTCCTTTTTTAAGAGACCATCAGCTAGCCTACCTACAAGATCAGCATTACACCAGCTCTATACTTCGATTGCTTACGCCTGCTGACATGAAAAACCCCTCAAATATCTCCCTTCAGAATGTTTCCACTTTTAAAAAAGCAATATCTACTAACTACAAGCTTCTGCAATCCCCTATTGATTATGAGGCTAGTGTATCAGGTCTCAGTAAATGGACCCAATCTTTCCCTTAACTCACCTGTAGTGATCTTCTCAGAGCAGTTAATTACTCCAGAAAAACAATAACGTCCTCACAGAATGCTGAAATGTACCTTAAGCTTTTCCATCACACATACTACTCTCTGCTCCGTCTACACCACATGGGAAATCAGGCTTTCCACAATTGTCCTAGATGTGCAGCCCCAGAGGCTAATTTGCTACACTGTTTATGGGACTGCCCATTGTTGCGATGCTTCTGGCTGCAGGTTAAAAGGTTTGCGGAGCGACACCTGATTAGTTATGTTCCTTTTACAGCAGAATGGGCTGTATTTGGCATTTTGAATAAGGGTCAAAGAGTACAAAATACTACAAAGAAACTTTTACTAATCCTCAGTTCAGCTGCAAGGAAGGCAATTCTGCAAACCTGGGTTGGCCCTTCGATCCCCCATTTGCCCTGTTTACATATAAGCTTCCCTTTCTATTCAGAAGGGATGAAAGTTCTTTGGAGTCTGGGAGGCATACATGGAAGCGCTCCCAAACGCCACTAAACTTAAAATCCATAACTCCCTTAAATACACCACATGGTACCTGATGCGACAGATTGAGAATGACCCTCCTTTGGTATTTGATCCTTGTTGGGAAGGGGAGACGGTATGACAATATTCATCTGAAAGCATATGCACTGTAATATGAATGGTTTTGTACTTCTTGCTACTAATGTTACTGTCCTGGAGTCTTCCAGTTGAAAGTATGTGTAATTTCTCTGAAAATGTGATATACCACCTGATTTGTGAATTTCTCTCTTTTATATCTTTTTTTTGTTTTGTTTATATGACATATTGAAATGTTCTTGTATGATGACATTGTGTATCAATAAAAATCTTTATTGAAATTTTTTTTTTTTTACAATTTCTAACATAATGTTTTTGCTTTTACCTCTTCGAGAAAGCTGCAGATCACTATCAGACTGTCTCCATGGACCACCTGCGGGAGCGCCACAGGAGTGAGATGTAGATTATCTATGGGCCCTCCACCAGTTCCTCGGGCATACATCCTAGTGTCCCATCGCTTGTCTTTGAGGCGACGTTTGAAGTCCTACCATCTGCAAAGTAAAAAAAAACAAATAAATCTATTTAACAAACTTTATTAATCAAAAGAAACAGTTCTGAGATTGAGATTAGACAAATATAATAGTACAATACATATTTTTCTCTGACTTCATGCTGGTCCCTCTGATGAGGGCTATAGCGTTGGTCTTATTGCAGATATTCTCCCATATTCATGATTTGGCTGCAGCCAACAGTGGTCGCAGGACTGATGGATTTTATCCATTACAAGCGTCACAAGACGGGCATCCTTAACGTGGCTGAAGTTGGGCTGGGGATGCTTGGAGGAAGAAAAGAGCTGTTTACAGCCTGCTGTCTCCCCACCTGAATCACTCATGTCACTAAAGGTAGCTGATTTGATTATAAAAGTTTGAAAAGGGTTATACACAACACAGGAGAATGGCAGTACATAGCCTGGAACATGTCATTTAAATAGTCTGCATGGATGCATGCAAAAGGCATACAAGTATTGTGCCATGTGATGATCACATAAAACTTATCAAAATAATAAATGATAATTGTGATTCAATATGTGTCTTAATAGTTCAATGAATGACATAGGTGAATGTGTTAATTATGTGCAAAGGGAACCGTGGGGGTAAACATAGGCTTAGTTTCTTAGATTTCTAATAGATAAGATGCATTTTGTGGAATGAATGTTCTATTTTTGAAATACAGGCAACCGACATATTATTTTCATCTGCCTCTGCTTTGAAAATAGTACTAATGTAATGTCCCTTTCTTTTTACACTTGTTAAGGGGTGGAAATATCAGTGCAAATATAGTATTTACTTGTTCCACCAGGTATCGACTTGGGAGACCCCTTTTTGCCCAACCACACACAAGTTAAATAAACCTAAATAGACACATGAAGGACAAAGGAGAATCAATATTGGGACACTTTATTAATGGGTGGATTCTGAAGGGAGTTGGTAGATGGTAAAGTACTGATATAAATTAAATTAGACAATGCAGAAACATAAACAATTGTAATTGTCTCACTCTCATAAGTCTGGCGCCTCTTTCACACTCTCACTCTCGATGCATTTAACTGGAAAACTAAACAACTTTAAATTGAGCAACAAAATAATTATCTGCTATAACTATTAGTATTTTGTCCCAAATATAACTGTCAGTGGTACCTTTGGTGCACTTTCTTTGGAATAGGTGGTAGCCTGGGCCATTTATCACATAGAGCAATGTCTATATTCCTCAGATATGTGTCCTCAGTGGTGTGCTGGGGTCATTCCTGTGGACAGGGGCTGCAGTGCTACTGTAGACAATGAGGGAAAGCTTGGGCCTCACAGTGTGTTCTTACAATATGGAGTTGTGCTGTATGTATATCACACTTATCTGTCTGTTGTAGATCACAGATCTCAATAACTGCCTTTGCCACTTTATTCAGCCATCTTGATTGAAGTCCCTCAAAGCTCAGCAATTCACCAACACAGGAGTTTCCCTCTCTGTTGTTGGACTCGCTTGGCTCTCACTGGGAACACGCCCGAAAGTGACTGACTTTTTTCTGTCACAGACTGTTGCTCCAACACTGTTCTTGTGCTCCTGTCTGCTGTTTTAACCAGCTCCACTTTCTGTCACAATCTGTCTTTTTGACTTTATGTCACACTTTCTATCAAAGTCACTTCTCCCTCTCCCTCTCCCTCACAATGGCCCTCATTTATAAAGTAGTGAAACTGCAAAATATGAAGTCAACTTCATACTGTAGCAGTTTTACAGCTTCATCGTATTTACAATACTTACCTACAATGATGAGCGCTCGGTGTTCATGACTCTTCACGGGTGGTTCACCTAAGTTAGAAACCTGTGATGTCCCTCGCAGGCTTTCACATTGCCTTGCTGAACGAAGTTCAGCTTCGGCAGCTCCAGGTGGCGATTACAGACTTCACTACGATAGTTCAGTGAAGCTGGCCAACACTCTTCCCCTTCCATATTCTGAGTAGCAGTGATAGGTTGGCTTCTGTCACATGCTACCCCAGTTTCCTGTGGATTTGTGGCAAATAAATAAAGAGTGTTTTTTTGGTGTTAGCAAGAATATACATTTTTTTTAAGGCATATAGGTAACAACATTTATTAATACTTATTAATGTTAAACCTTATGTCAGAAAAGCTATGTTTTTTTTTATTTGTCAAGTAATAAATATTATGTGTTTATTTGACCAATCCAATTGGTGTCAATGGGCTGGATCCAGACCTAGTTAAGTGCTTGAACTTAGTTAGTCCTGGGCTAAATCATGTTGATTTCAGGGGGAGTCAAGTTAATTGTATTCTTTGCATGCAGGGATATATCTTTAAATTGGTTACTGCACATAGATACTGACCAGCTTTACTATCACACTGTTATTTAGACTTGGGCTGGGAAACATCAAATCTCAACTCTAATACTGTTTGCAATAGATGAAATATGACTCCCCTGCAATCAACATGGTTTAGCCCAGGAGTAACTAAGTTCAAGCTCTTAACTAAGTCTGGATCCAGCCCATGGTCCTGAAATTAGTCAATGTCCATATGGAAAAGCAGCCCATTAACTGGAATAACACTCTCAAAAAGGGGAATGCACAAAGTAGAGAAGATTTCAACATATTTCAACGGATGTAATAAGTCTGCAAAATCTTCTGTACTTTGTGCGTTCCCCTTTTTGAGAGTGTTATTCCAGTTGAAGACTGTCACATATTTGTGTTGACTGGTGTACAATATTAGAAGAACTATTAGAACTTGTTAATCCATTTTTATTATTAGTTGGAAACAAAAGCAAAGTAAATGTTTCATTATCCCTGTCAGACTAATGTGCATTGTAATCTTGATCCTGAATTTCATTTTGTTCACACAGCATATTATTCCCTTCAACAGAAGTCTATGCATCTACAAACGGAATTGGCGAAGAAGTCATTGTTGAAAATAAATTATATATTTCTGTAAAAAAATATATATAATATAATAATATAATAATATTTTACATTCAATAATTTACATTTTTTTTTATACCTGAAAGTCATTATTCTAACATTATTTATGATTTTTACTTTAGTAAGCATGAAATATTCTATTAACAAAAAAAATGTATAGAAACAACGTTCATCATAAAAATACATGAAATAGTCAAGCTTGGAATTCAAAATCTGACATCGCTATGATCATTTTATTTTGTTACAATAATCAACTAAAAAAATTATTTCTTGTTCAATATATTACTTCTACAAGTAACTGAATAATGGAATTAGAACTTTAATTTCAGTTTGTGAGAAAGGCTGTTCCTATAATGCCAAAACTACTTGCATTTTTTAGCATCAGGATCCTTCCAGCTAACTGTATCAAGTTTAGGAGGATGCTCACAACCTTGCTTTCTATCACAGGTTTTACATGCTATTTTGAAACATACAAATAAATACATTTTTTTCCCACGTGATGAAAGTGAATGGAGTGAAGTAAAACAGTCTTTTTACAATATTGCAACCATGCCAAATGTTATGGGGGCAATTCAATTATACACACATCCTATTCAGACCTACTCTCAAGATAGAAGAAGCGTGCCGTAACTGTAACTAACTAACACGTTCTATGAATATGCAGGTTGTTTGTCACTCAAAATATAGAATCATAAATGTGTGTGCAATGTTTCCAGGTTCAACACATGACTCTTATATTTTGAGAAACTCATCTGTATTTGAATATATTGAGAATACTGCACTGAATGGATGGCTGCTTGGTTAGTATGTTTTATCATTATTAATTTGTTATAAAAAAAAAAACAAAACCCCCCCCAAAAAATTTTTAAATACACTTTTTTACATTTTTTATCTGTAGGTGATGCAGAATATGGTGTCAGATCTTGGCTTATGACACCAATTCAAAAAAACACTTCAATACCACAGATGCTATACAACCAAGTACATATTGCAAGCCGCAGTGTCATTGAGCGAACTTTTGGAATTTTAAAATCACGTTTCCGGTGTCTGGACCATTCTGGAGGTGTTTTGCAGTAATTCATTAATTAATTAATTCATTACTTGATATGCAATTGGTTATTTTGTTTTTTTTAAACGAAATATATTGTTATTTAATTGTAGGTGCTTACAAATTTTTTTTATTCATTTTTTATTTATTATTTTTTGATTATTTATTTTTTTCTATTTTATAATTATTATTTGTCTATGTGTCCATTTTTTTGAGGCCCCTGATTACATACGTAGAACCTAGCGCAGTACTATTTGTTTGTGGTTTGTACTGGATTGGCTGTCCTCTAGTGCAGCAGCTCTGAATCTTTTGTATACAGTCTTGCCCTGATTGTTATATATCTATATATTGTTTGATATTCACGCCTGATTGGTGCCAGTGAGGAATTAACTTTATCAGTTTTGCAGTACTCACTGCAGAAAATCTGTGAGATTTTTGTAGTATGTTGTATACTACACAAAATGTGTATATTGCATAACTTTCCCTTTTGCGAATTAGATCACGTTACACCAGATCCTGATGTCCTTCCTGCTGGTACTGAACACTCAACATCTAATGGTAGTGAAGTGCTTGCAAACCTGATAGCTCAGTATTTTACATGTAAGTATTTACATTTGCAATTAAAAATGTAATAATAATGCTTAACATAAAATACTTAAATATCTTTTCTTTTTTTTTTGCAGAAATAACTGACTGAAATAAGCATCAGATCAAAGTTTGAATTAGTTTTGCTTTAATACAAATTTTTTTTTTTTTATTTCAAATATTTTTGAAAAATATAGTTTTACATTACTTTGAAATAATAATACTCTTTATTTTGATTTATATTATTCATAATGTAATAGTTGTCAAATAAATATATAATTTTGTTCTCATAAGCATGATTTTGCAAATTGTTATTAATATTGTTATTAGTTATTGCTATTCTCACAGTTGACATGGTCACGAGAACATGTTATCAAATTAATAAAAATGATACCTATTGTTTAAAATAAGTATTAATTATTAAAGATTTAATAATAGTAACAGTAATGGTAATAGTGTAATAGTACACTCACCAACAGGTTCTGTTTCTGTTATAACCATGAGATTTTCAGGAAACGATATATAGTTCTTAAGTGCATTAGGAAGGCATGAAAGTTATGAAAAAAATATTATTAATATATTTATATATTTAAATATATAAATAGAAGAGTAAATAATTTTAATTAAAAAAAGAAACCATTCTATAACATTTAATATTTCAATATATATTTTTTTATTTTGTTAAAGTGTACATTTAAGTTAATATAATGAAAAATAATTTATAATTTGTATAAGCAATTAACACACAGAAAATGCAGTTTCAGTTACAGGGAAAGGAAAAATTTAATTATTGTTGGTCTATATTTAGAAAATACCGTTATTTTTAAAATGTTATTAATAAATGGCAAAATATTGAGATTTACATAAATACATGTGAATTAAATAGAAAACTTAAGACAGACCCATTGCCAATCCACAGCCAGACAAAAAAAAGGTGATTATTACAGTGTAGTCTCATGGGAGTTTCAGTTAGGCCTATTGTGATATATTATGGACACTATGCTGGAGAAAGGGTGTTATTAGGGTTAGCATGCAGGGAATGTAGTCTTGTTATTAGGCTGCAGTGAGCACTATCTTAGGGTACGTAGACAATGGTATGAAAGACAATAGCATTGACAAAAAAATGGCCATTCTCTGTGGCAATAAAGATCGGTTTACTTGTGATATAAATTATTGATGTTAAATATTAAATGTCACACATTGCGGCAGACGCCGCCGGACTTACCCGCCACGGTCCCGCTCCTCAGCTGGGTCTTCCGTTGTCAGTCATCTGGGTTTTTCTCGGGTCTTAGGGGGGGGGGGGGTCCGGCCCTGGGCAGTAGCTCTGCTCACCCTTCTCACATGGCGTGCCACATGTCTTCAGGCGGGAACTCCGGTACATGAGCGCCGCCATGACAGTCCAACGCACGTGATGTCCCTGGGCCAAGCAGGAGCAACTAGCTGGAAGCACATGATTGCAGCAGCCAATCCTACGCTATGGAGGGCTATTTAAACCCTGTCAGAACTCTCCTCTGTGCCAGATCTACTTTGTCACAGAAGGAGCCTGGTTCTCTCGTGTTTCTGCCTGTCTCCAGTCCAGTACTCTCTGCCTGAATCCAGTCCAGTACTCTCTGCCTGTATCCAGTACAGTACTCTCTGCCTGAATCCAGTCCAGTACTCTCTGTCTGTATCCAGTCCAGTACTCATCCAGTCCAGTACTCTCTGCCTGAATCCAGTCCAGCCATTCCAGTCTGACTCCAGTCCAGCATACTCCAGTTCAGCAATACCAGTCTGACTCCAGTCCGGCACACCAGTCTGACTCCAGTCCAGCATACCAACCTGTCTTCTGTTCAGTCACAGTTTTTGGTTCCGATTGGGCCCCTATGCGTAAGCATTATCTGAAGGCCCCCCGTTTTGTCTTTGAAGCCCAGACTCCGCCCATTCTCCAGCCCACAGTTGTTCCAGAAATTTCCCAGGTCGTGATATTAAAACATTATTGCTTAAACAAATGCGATAAAAAAAAAAAAAAAAATATATATATATTGGTAACAATGATATCACACCATATTATGATATCTTCATTTAAAACAAAATGTATAACATTACATGTAACTGTTGTTTTCATTTCTGAAGCATGCCCTGCTGACTGTAAAGGCACATGTCGAGATTCTATGAATTAAAAACATACATTTTAGTTTTAAATACATAATTATCAATCACTTTTTTAAAAGAATCATCCCGGACAATTGGGTCCAACTTCTACCTTGGGCAGAATTATAATTATGTATGATAATACATAATTATCAATCACTTTTTTAAAAATTATCTATAAAAAAAATTAAATTAAAAAATATATTTCTTTATCACCTGATGGCAGCATAGATCTTGGGTTATAACCTCTAGGCGGGATCCAGGACAGGTAAAAAGAAAGACACCCCCGAATGTATAAATAGGCCCCTCCTCTGGTACCTGGCGTCTTTCTTTTTCCTGTGGATAGGAGTCAGGCAGTTTGTGTTTGCTTTCAGACTTACCCAGTAAGCGGCCAATGCCTCGATACCCAGGCTGTGCCTTGGAAGCTCCACGGTCCGCGTCCTGCTTGCGGTGGGGGAGGGTGGTGTGACCGGCCGCAGGAGTTCCCTCATGTTGGAGAACGCTTAACCGCAGCATGCCTAGCAACGCAGCCCAGCTTTTCTTCCTGCATTTAGTGGGACGACTGGAAATTCATTTTACGATTTCCAGTGCATAGAGCACCATGGGCTTTGGACGGCGGCCATTTTGGGGTGGTCTGTGTTGCACTATGGGGAGGTTTGCAGTATCCATTCCCCTACAGCAAAATGGAAATCATTTGGCGCCCTCTATGCTATATAAAGGGCCAGGAAACACATGGGCATGTGGATTCTCAGCACACGGTCGGCAAACTATTGCAGCATTCCACTAATATGGAAGAAAAACTGTCACAGAAGAAATCTGGGTGGGTAAGTCAGTTAGTATACATTTTAGTTCATTCTCTCTGTTATGTATGTTTCAGATCCGAAACCAGCAAGGATAGGATGTCTTCCACATCCAGAGAAAAACAGAAGTTGAAATTGCCCCAATGTGTTTTATGTAACACTTCATTAACTGAGGATGCTACCGGTTCCGCTTGTTTGCAGTGTGTGCTTAAACAGCAGCAGCTACCTCCTGCACAGATTTCGCATTTGAATAATTTGATGAAAGCAACTTTAACGGAAACCTTCATTACGAAAGATGATTTGATGCAAGCTATGTCTTTAAAACGACCTAGATCATCTGTTGCAGAAGTATCTGATATTTCGGACCATGAAGAAGGAGGTGTCGGAAGTGGAATAAATAGCTTCTAAAGAGGAGGACTCATTGAACACTATACTAGTTGAAAATGTATTGAAATTAATAGACAAAACCCTAAATATCCAGGAAGCTAAGGAAGATATTCAGTTGCAAGAATGAATCTTCAGAGAGCATAAGAAGAAGATAAGAAGATTTCCTGTGTCCCAGGCGGTTAAGGAAGTTATAGCGGGAGAATGGAAATATCCGGACAAGAAAATTCTATCACGCAACAAGATGGCAAAAATTTACCCATTCGCTGCAGAAGACACCGGCAAATGGGAGGAGATGCCCAGGATAGATGCGGCAATCTCAAGGATCTCAAAGAAGACAACCTTACCGCTTGAAGATGCAAATGCATTCTATGACTCTGTTGAAGGATTTTAGGGGATATCTAATGTGATATTATATACTCCCTATTTCCATACACAGTTCCTAAATGCTCATATTAACTATCTGGGGTGTCTTCACACGTTTCATATAGAACCTGTAACTATTTCACTACTTTCATCAACATTAAATAGCATGCATTACTCACAGAAATCTCTGACTATAGTTACTGTATTGAATGTGAGTCCCAGTACACACCTATATCTGCTATAATACCCAACACTCAGTATGTATAGATAAATCAAAACACTTTACTTATAATGAACAATACAAAGGTAATACACATATACAAGTTGAACATATAGTTACAGTAAAATATACTTATTATACAAGTTGATCTTCAGAGAGAGTCCAGTGGTGTGCTTCTGAATCAGCTCCCTGCAAGATGGACGCTGCTGTAATACATTGTAAGGTGCTCTCATCACTCTGATGAGAGCGCCTTATAAATCATCACAACGGCGTTCATCTCAGTGCTGCAGCCTGCTCTGCCTGTGTGAGCAGCGCCTCCCCCTCACTGATGACGCTGGAGTGACCTGAGGTCACAGCAACGTCATGCAGAGCCCGCCGCGGAGGAGAATCAGCAGCCAGAGGAGGAGAAGACTTCAAAGGTAAGTAATGGTATAGGGTGCTGGACAGACATAATGGGGGTAAATAGGTGCAGGACAGACATGATGGGGGTTAAAAGGTGCTGGACAGACATGATGGGGGTTAAATGGTGCTGGAAAGCCAAGATGAAGGTTAATAGGTGCTGGACAGCCAAGATGGGGCTTAATAGGTGCTGGACAGACATGATGGGGGTTAATAGGTGCTGGACAGACATGATGGGGGTTAATAGGTGCTGGACAGACATGATGGGGGTTAATAGGTGCTGGATACACATAATAGGGGTTAA
>WWET01000838.1:17011-33135 GCA_011038615.1 Limnodynastes dumerilii
GTGTTCCAGCCCCCCCCCCAGTATTCCCATAATGTGTCTACAGCTCCCTCAGCATTCCCCATAATGTGTCTTCAGGCCCCCTAGCATCCCCATAATGTGTCTCCAGCTCCCCCAGCATTCCCCATAATGTGTCTCCAGCTCCCTCAACATTCCCCATAATGTGTCTCTCTAGCTCCCTCAACATTCCCCATAATGTGTTCCATTCCCCATAATGTGTTCCATCACCCCACCATTCCCCATAATGTTTTCCAGCCACCCAGCATTCCCCATGATGTGTTCCCCTCCCAGCATTACCCATAATGTGTTCCAGCCCCCCCAGCATTCCCCATAATGTGTTCCAGCTCCCCAGCCAGTGCCCAGCGCACAGGTGTCCCATCGCACAGACCACAGACCCAGCGCAAGAACTTTAGAAGTTGCAGCTGAAGAACCCATCTGATGTCCCGGCGCACAGACTCCTGGGAGCTGTAGTTCTCATGCTGTGTCTGTGGTCAGAGCGGGGAGCAGCAGGAACTACATTTCCCTTACCTCCCTGCTCTGACCACAGACACAGTGCGATAACAACAGCTTTGAGGATTCGGGACACCAGCCGGGGGATGCGATTACACAGAAGAGAGGGTGAGCAGAGGGCAGGGGCAGGGGAACCTGTGGCAATTCGAGGGGCCCATATGCTCCTTGCTGTAGGACATGCGCAGTAACGTGTGGATGCTACTGTGCATGCGTATAACGGTGAGGAGCAGAATGGTATATATATATATATATATATATATATATATAATTATAATTTTTTTTTTTTACATACTCCTATCTGATTCTATCTAGCTATCTAATTCTTTCTATCTATATCTGCAATACACAGTAAATTAATCCCCCTCCTCCTATCCTATTATTATGTTAAGCTCCCCTCTTCTCTAGCCCATACTATTCTATTGTATTCTATTCACACCTCATTCACACATTATTTACAACCTATTAACCCCTTATTACCTTCCCTCCCTCCCATTCACACCTCATATGCTTTACCTGGCCTTTATCTTCTCCCCCGCTGCTCTGCCGACACCTGCAAAGAAAAAAAAAACAAGAAAAAAAAACAAGCCCAAATACCGCAACCCGCGGTCAACAAAAAAAGCTGTGACTCAGGGAAAAAACAAGCCCAATTCCGCTTGTTATAAGCGGACTTGGCAACTATGCCTGTGTGTGTGTTTGAAGTCCTTTTGTCTCTGTGATCAGGACACATATGTAAATTGGAATTTCAGGTAATGAGTTTGGGGGATGGCTGGGGGAAGGGATTTACTTTCCTTTACACAAAACCTAAAACTATATCAAACAGAATATTCTTCAACAGACTCCATGGATCGCAGAATGGAGGTGTCCTTAAAGAAACAGTACACTATTTTGGGATCAGCTCTAAGACTAGCAGTCTCCATGGCAGTCACATCAAGAGTTCTACATGTCTGGGGGAAACGAGCTTGAAAAGGGACTCTCAGTCGATATTAAATGCAGTGAACTCTCAAAGATAGTTCGACATCCAGCAGGCCACAGAATTTATATGCGAAGCGTCGATGGATTCCATCAAGTTAGCATCAAGGGCCATGGCAACAGTGGTATCTACCAGACAGGCACTCTGGTTAAGACCTTGTGCAGCAGACGCACAATCAAAATCTATACTTTTAGCGTTACCCTTTTCTGGTGACTATTTATTTGGAGCAAAACTTGATGAAATAATTTCTACAATTTCAGGAGGAAAATCTACCTGGCTGCCCCAGGAGAAACAAGTAAGAAGACCTTACTCCTTAAGAGGTACAGACCATCACAGTCGAAAAATAGGGTTATATAGACCTGGTAGAGCGTACCTAACAAAATTTCAACCAGGAATGTCCCGTCAAAATTTTTTGGCCTTCAGGGGAAGGGAAAATACATTTTTTCATCACCCCCCCACTCGATGATGCCAGAACCCCAAGTTCCCTCCAACAGCTGGCGGTGGGGGGAAGACTGTCAAACTTTACAATCCAGTGGAATCAAGCCATCACAGACCAATGGGTGTTAAAGATCATCACCCAGGGGTATGCTCTGGAGTTCAAGCATGCACCACCTCCCGATTTCTTTTTCAGTTCCCCTGTTCCATGGTTTCAGGAGCAAAAGCAGGTGCTAAGTGACAACATCAGCAACCTCTTCCGCCAATAGGTAATATCCAAAGTTCCTTTTTTACAGCAGGGGAAGGGGTGTTACAC
The DNA here is from genome assembly GCA_011038615.1 of Limnodynastes dumerilii. Lineage (NCBI taxonomy): Eukaryota > Metazoa > Chordata > Amphibia > Anura > Limnodynastidae > Limnodynastes > Limnodynastes dumerilii. The sequence goes on from WWET01000838.1 coordinate 19,240, forward strand.
CATAATCTTTATAGTAAGAAACCATTCAGGAGGGTTCAGGCTCATAGTAGATTTAAGGAAGTTAAACAGTTTTCTGTATATAAGATACTTCAATATGGAACCCATCAGGTCTATTGTGTCAGGCCTTCACAGAGGCATGTATCTTACCTCCATAGATTTGAAAGACGCCTATCTTCATGTTCCCATTCTGCAACAACACAAAAAGGTATTTGAGATTTTGTATTTTTCACCAACACTACCAGTTCAGGGTACTAAACAAGATCAAATCCAGTCAGGTACTGTGCATAGTGATCCTGTCCTTCTGGTCGAGGACGGCTTGGTTTCCTCGGGTTCTGAACTTAGGGATAGCAGACCCGTGGCATCTCCGGACCTTCCCAGGGATTCTGAAGCAGGGACCAGTGTCGCATCCATGTCCGGAAACACTAAAATTGACAGCATGGCTGCTGAAATCGATAGTCTTCAAAAGCAAGGCTTCCCTCTAAAGGTAATTGAGACTCTTCTTAAAGCTAGAAAGCCTGTAACATCTAAAGTACCTTTCCTCCGTCCATACCGTATACCAAGTACTGGTGAGATTGTTCTATATTTCAATATAGGGACATTTAGGTGCTCCTCAATGGAGTGAAGCGTTGCCATGAGGCAACTTTATTGTTTTGTTTTTTTATTTTCTTGTTGTTATTTTCAAGATGTTAGGGTCTCTATTAAAATGATCCTATTACTTTTCCTAATTGTCTCATTATCACAGAGACGGTAAGGAATGATTTAGGAGCTGGGAGACTACCCTGCAATAGGACTGGCATTGTTGTGTAATACAGTAATAATTGTCAAATTATATTGTGTATTTGAACCTATGACTTTTTATCCCTGTACACTATCCCTGGTTTGGCACTAATCCCATGTTATGCAATGTATTCCTATGTTAATAGATAACTACTCCTCGCATTATATACTTATTGTATTATAGGAGTTGGGCTTAATTCTTATTATCCTCTATTTTTACTATCAAAGGCTTTAGACTAATGAATGTGTGACATTGGCCAATGTTGTGACACTTTTCTCACTGATATTGTTCTGTTAGCCTCTGATATATCTCATTTGTGAATATTTTCCTATAGAAACACATTGTGGTGGGTTTTTGCATTTCTTATCCAGGGAGTTATGTACCAATATATAACCACTAATTTAGGTATACCATTTTAGGTAGGTTATTAACACTTTTTTAATATTCGCTGGCTACTCTATTTGTTTTTGCCCTTTATTTCTTTTTTTTATATATTAATAAAAGTTATATTTTAGCAAATTATGAGGTGTGCATCCTTAAATGTGGCCCTTTTTTGTCTAACGAAGTAACACCCTCTTGTGTTCCCAACGTGGACTTATCCTCTCAACATCTAAAGTATACCATAGAGTGTGGTAAATGTATCAATCTTGGTGCGAAGATAATGCCTACGAGGTATGGCCTGCTTCAATTAGCAAAATTCTGGAATTTCTTCAAGGTGGACTTGACAAGGGGTTGGCAGTCAGTACTATTAAAGTGCACATCTCAGCACTTAGCGCAGTACTAGACCTGAATCTGGCCAGTAATAAATATATCAGACAGTTTATCCAGGTGATGATGAGAATACGACCTGTAAGGCGTCAACCACCGCCACCCTGGGATCTTAATCTAGTCCTCAATGCACTAACAGATCATCTATTTGAGCCAATGGAGGACATTTCACTCAAGCTTCTATCCTGGAAAACCGCATTTCTTGTCACAATTACTTCAGCGAGAAGAGTGTATGAGATTCAAGCGTTTTGTTCAGACATGTTTTCATCTAAGGATGGAGAGATCTACCTGCGCTGCCTGAGAGTATGGGGAAATGTCTGCTGCTATAGTTCAGATAAGGGATACCAGACCTTAGAATAGATAATGGGTTTTGCAATGGACAGAACTAAGCGCTGACAGATACAGGGAAAAACACAACAAACAAACACACAAGACAAAAGTCAGGGGTAAAATAAATGTCTTTATTTGTAAGGATAAGAAGATAATGAGCTGTGAATAATCAGGAATCCAATGGACTCTCTGTGGGAAAAGCTTATATTGGTAATTATAGGGAATGCGCTCTATGCACAGCCTAAATGAGCTGATAGTATCAGTATTGAAAGTGTATTAGTAATGTCTGTTCAATTCAGAATAAAAAGTGGTAAGCAGTACCTTAATTCCAAAGGATACGGGTGCACCCTGTGCTTGGCGCTGCGATGGAGACAGCCGATGGGTGGTGCATCTCGTTGTGCTGATGTGGCTGCTCGTTGCAGCCTCTGGCAGGCTCGTGCTGGGGGATTCCCGATGTCTCCCGCAAGCCGTGTGGTGCTGGTGAATAGCCGCTAAAGCTGCAAGTAATAGTGAGTCACTTGCTGGGTCGGAGATAGAGCCAGACGGATCGGGAGTGGTAATGGGTCCTGTAGTGTCCAAGTGGCTGGAGAGCTCTCCTCTTAAAAGCGTTTCGCCCCTCTATGTGGGGGCTTCGTCAGGAAACAGAGCCACTTGGATGTAGCAGGGTCAGCAGAGCATGTGAACTTTGGATTCCTGGTGGGTGGTTTATAGGTGGCTGTGATAGGTGGAGGCTGGAATCACATGGTGACTATGAGGCATAGCAACATACGCTGCCGGGGCAACTATGGTAAGGAAGTAAACAACCACACGTGCTGAAGGTGCAATATTGCACATGTTGTCCGGTGTATATGATGTAAGCATGCTGAGGAGGTTGTGTGTATGTTGTGACACACACTACTCTGGGATGTGGAAGGAATGCTGGTTAACAATAATGGGGATTAAAAAGGTGACACCAACGGAGTTATGGATATGAGAGTGATTCAAGTATAAGAATGAATGGAAGGATGGGAGAAAATAATTGTTTAGAAAACAGATAGAAAGAATGAATGTTTGTAAGGTGATGGAGTACATATAGATGGAGAAATGAATAAAGAAAAATATATAAAGAAAATAGATGAAAAAATGGGAGGGAATTGAGAGGGGGAAAGGAAATGATAGTGAAAGTGTTAATGGCGGCCTTTGTAAATAAACAAAAAAGAATGTGGGAAAGGAAATAACAAATAGGTTGAGGAGTAGTAATGGATGGGAGTTTAAGAAATATGGGAGGGTGGTGTGAAAGATGCATGTGGATAAGTAATGACCACATGAATAGAGGAGAATGCAAGGAGGATGGGATAAGAAGCAAATACAACATATAAACGAACACATAACTAAACCTTTAAAAACACATGGGCGAGAGACAAAGAATATATGGGTGAGAGAATACTAGCTTAGATCTTAAGGTTAGGAAGACATTAGGTTTTAGCAAGGAAAGAGCCTAGGTCAAGATCAACGTAGTGTCCGCTGGGGGTCAAGGTTTTCATGGTAAATATCCATTTTGCTTCTTCCTTGGCTATGGATACTGTGTAGTCCCCGCCTCTCCATGATCTCTGCACTTCCTTAATAGCTGTGAAGCTGAGTCCTGTGGGGTCGCTGTTATGGTGCTCCTTGAAGTGGACCGGAATGCTGTGAATATCTGTGCCTTTCTTTATATTGGCAGTATGCTCCATGACTCTTGTTTTGAGGCCCCTAATAGTGCGCCCCACATATTGAAGCCCACATGGACATTGTAGAAGATTTATGACACCCTTAGTGTCACAGGTCATTTTTTCTTTAATACGGAAATTAGTACCGATGACTGTAAAGGTGAATGTGGTGGTGGGTTTGGTGCTGGTGTTTATGCAGGTTTTGCAGGCTAGACACCTAGTACAGTTGTAGAATCCTGGGGTGTTGTCCCCTAGCCATGTTTGTAGATCTTTCGGGTCTTTTTTGGGTTCTCGGAGGACAGTGGGGACTAGGATATTCCTCAGGTTAGATGGGGACCAGATGACATTGTTCTCTCACTGCGCTACAAACAGATTTGCATAACTGGGAGCGAATTTCGTTCCCATAGCAGTTCCGCGAATCTGCCCGTAATGTATGTTGTCAAATAGAAAGTGATTGTGGGTCAGAATGAACTCTATGGCCACCAGTATGAAGTTTTGCTGTTTCTCTGGTAGGTTAGATTCTTCTTTGGGACATTTGCTGATAGCTGATATGCCTTTTTTCATCTAAATAGAGTGGTTCTAAGAACCAATCCATCTTTTTTACCCAAAGTGATTTCTAAACTCCACCTCAATGCTTCCTACATTATGTCCTAATCCAGTGGCAGAAAAAGAAAAAGTTTTCCATAAGTTACAGATGTGATACTTTACAACGTTGCTAATATGCTGCCATGTGTTACGACACCACTGGGGTTTCTGGGAGTTAAGGTACCCCTGCATTACCTTCGCTGAGGACCGGGGTGACCAGGTAACAAGAGAAGAAGGAACGAGCAACTCACCAGGGTGTAGAGCCTGAGACCGGACCGAGTTTTTGCTAGAGCCCCTGATGGTGGGGATAGACTGGATCTGGTAGGAACCCGTCAGGATACAACCCTAGAGAGAATGCCCGGGAGAGGAATGAGAAAAAGCATAGAGGGAGTCAGACAGGCGAGAGCTAGACAGAGGAGAAAATGGGAGGAGACAGGCAGCAGAGTCTGACCTGTAACAAACTACACAAAACACTGAACAGACATGGCAGAATAGGAAGGAACAGACAGGACTAACAAGACAGACTAACCAGGACAATCACACACACAAGCAAACAGCGGAAACCCACAAGGGGTTAACAGAAACAGTCAGGCAGGATAAGCTAGGTAAATACATATAGGACTGAACAGCAAGGTGGGAGATGGAGGGAGATGGAGGGAATGGAGACACAAAGGTATGAGGCAAGGTACCGGGCAGGGAGAGAACTGGGGCACTCAAGTAAGCAAGAAGTAAAGTAGCACAAAGGCAAGAGGAGGAAAGAAACTGGCACAGAGACACTAGGAAACTAGAAGCTATGACCAGCACCTGCTACTTGCACTGGAGGCTATTTAAAGAACACTCCCCCAATCAGCTGTGGAAGCCAGACACACCTCCAGGGACAATTAACCTGCAGCTGGGAGAAAAACAGACACAAAGAACTAGGCAAGGAATTAACACACACTCTGCCAGGATGAACCTGCAGAGTGTAACACCATGGCGCTGAATTTGTCCCGACAACATGCTTTAAATGCTTTAACGCCATGCTGTATTTAAGTCAGAAAAGGTGCAATCCCAATAGTAGCTGCTAGGTGGCATATGATGATTGCAGATGAGCCAGAGAGCAGAAGAGGAGAGAGGAGATCGGCTCTAGCACACTCCGTTGTGGTTTAGGATTCTTGCAGTGCTAGTCCCTGTTGAAAATCACGATCTCCTTTAGAAACATAGAGCTCTATTTTTTTTTTTCGGGGATCGATGCTGCTCCAGGCTCGCTTGTGCTCGCGGCAAGCCTGGCAGCTTCCCCTTTAAAATTCACTAAAACTTACCCCTCCCCCGAGCTCCCTCGAAGTCCCGCGATGTGCTCTGCCCGCATCGCAGGTCACTTCATATCGAATGAAGTCCTGCGCATGCGCAGAGACTACACTCCCGGACTTAGAAAATTTCAAGCTCAAATATGGAAAACCACTGCGAATGTGCAGAGTCTTCATATCGGGGCTGGACGCGTCTCCAGGACAGGTGAGTTTTATCTTTTTTTTAACCTTTTTTTTAAATATTTTTAATGTTTTCCTTATGTTTTTAGGTTAAAAAAAAAACAAATTTTTTTTAACTTTGTTTTTTTAATGACAGCATCCTCCTTTATGCCAGCGGTCTCCCCATACATGCTCCACTTTTCCTCCCCCTAATAACAGTTATTAGGGGGAGGAAAAGGGGAGAATATGGGGAGATCGCTGGTATGAAGTCACTAACGCCATCCTTAGATGGCGTTATTTTTACCTTTGGTGCCGAATGATAATTTCGGCACCGAGGGATAGTAAATTGCAATTCGTGCTGGCACCCGTTAAGATAAACGGGCCAGCAAAGACTTAGGAAGTGTGTATGCATCGCCATGGAAACAGCAGATTTCCATGGCGAATGCAGCTTAGTAAATTGTACAAAGTTCATTTTCAGGTGATAATGAACGTTATAGTATTAAAACAGGCATTATCACCTGAAAATGAAGTTAGTAAATAGAGCCCTAAGTGTATAACAGTTCTTACTGCTAGCAATAGTACTGCAATAGTTTAGGAAGTGTTATACACTGTGTTTCTAAAGGAGACTGATTTTCAACAGGGACTAGCTCTGCAAGAATCCATTACCTGTTGAAAATCATGATCTCCTTTAGAAAAGCAGTGTATAACAGTTCTTATACTGTTGCAGTACTATTGCAAGAACTGTTATACACTGTGTTTCTAAAGGAGATCCTGATTTTCAACAGGTAGCTTTAAAAAAATAAAAATAAATAAATGATGTTAATACAGTACTACCACCTCAGTCTCTCAACTAATTCCTAACACCAACGTTTCCTGCTTAGCTTCCCCAAAACATACCAGCATATTTCTTTCACTCTATAATCATAAGCACAGCAAGGGAAATAAAAATTTATATAAAGATTTCAATATGAGTTAGCCAGAAAAATTATATGGTTAAAACAATATCTTTACTCAGAGATTCCAAATAATGGCAATATTTTTCCATAGCTATTCCAAATATTCCCCAGCACTGCTGCCCTTCAGCAATTACAGGACCTCCATAGCTACCTACTGTATACTTAGAGTACAGTGAAATAGCGATGCAAGAATCCATTTCACTGTACTCTAAGTATACAGTAGGTAGCTGTGGAGGTCCTGTAATTGTAGAAGGGCAGCAGTTACTCTGTAATCCACACAGCCAAGCATCTTGATGTTTAAATGTACAATCTTAATGTTTTGTGTTTTTTTAATGTTGAGTAAAGATATTGTTTTAACCATATAATTTTTCTGGCTAACCCATTCTAAAATCTTTATATTAATTTTTCCATACTTTGTTATAAATATGATTATAGAGTAAGAGAAATGTGTGGGTAAGTGTAGAAAAAGCTAAGCAGAGGATAGCATTGCTAGGTATTGGACAAGAGACCAGGATGGTTGTGCTGTATAAATATTATTATTATTTTTTTTTTTTAAAGTCCCTGTTGAAAAACATGAACTCTTTTGGAAACACAGTGTATAATAATTCTTACTGCTAGCAATAGTACTGCAGTAGTATAAGAACTGTTATACACTGCTTTTGTAAAGGAGATCGTAATAGCGCTGCAAGAATCCATTTCACTGTTCTCTAAGTATACAGTAGGTAGCTGTGGAGGTCCTGTAAGTGTAGAAAGGCAGCAGTACTGGGGAATATTTGCAATAACTATGGAAAAATATTGTCATAATTTTGAATCTCTTACTGTACTGTATGTGTAAGATGAACTGTTGCTTTGCAGACCCACATACAGTAGCTGACTTTCTTTCACGTCTTTTAATGTGGTTGATCCACACAGCCAAGGATCTTGATGTTTAAATGTACAATCTTAATGCAAGTTATGTTTTTTTATGTTGAGTAAAGATATTGTTTTAACCATATAATTTTTCTGGCTAAAATCTTTATATTATTATTTCCCTTTATTTTTGTTATCATTGTGATTATAGAGTGAAAGAAATGCCGAGCTAAGAAAGGGATCTCAGTGTTAGGTATTGGATGGGAGATGAGGGTGATTGTACTGTATAAATATTGTTATTATTATTAGTTTTTTTTTAAAAAGCTCTGTGAAATGAGCTGCATTTTACAAACCATGAAAATGAATAGAGAAATTTAGTGGAAAATAAAGATTTTAAATAAAATAAAATCCACCATGTTTCTCTTCTTTGTGTACAGTATGTTTTACATACAGTATACAGTAGTAATACTACAGTATATGTAGTAATTCTGTACAAATTCCTGTCCCAAGATTTTGAAAAAATAATTATGTTTCAAGGACTTATCGGGATAACAGAACATTAAGCCACTTACGCACGCACGCAAGGTACGTAAGTGGCTTGATTTGAATTGAGGGCCCATGCGTTCCATATGATGTTCCATACCATTCCGTTTACTTAGAAATGGGCTGTACTTCCCCACTGTTTGCTAAAATGGGCAGGAGAAGATTGTACCGGCACCATGCCCATCTCTCCGGGACATGTGGGTCGGACACCGTCAGTGCCAGGGCGCTCTCCACCCGGACACCCTGATCCTGACAGGGGGGCATGGGGATGAATAGTGGGGCACTTGGGGGTGGGGGAGTTCTGCTCCCGACCACTGCACATGCGTAGTAGCGTTACGACAGTGTGGACGCTATTGCACATGCTTATAATGGTGAGTAGCAGAATGGATTTTATATATATATATTACAGGGTCAGTCACATAATGTGATTGTATGTAATGTATATATTGTGTGTGGGGGGGTATATATAATGTATAGGTGTATATAGTGTATATAATGCATATTTGTGGATTATGTGGATTTGGAAAATATAGTGGCCCTGGAAAAAATTCTAGAAGAGGCCTCCTGTGGGCAGAACCAAATAAACTCTGGGAGGGGCTAACCAGAAAGTAGGTGGGCAAAACCATGTTGATTTTAGGGGGAGTCAAGTTAATTTTATTCTATGCATGCAGGGAGAATGCTTTGTTTTTACTTATTGCACACAGATACCTGATCAGCTTCACTTTTAAACTGCCAGGTGTAACTTTAAGTTCTTATTTTCAGCCTCTGAATCAGGCCCATGATGAGAATAGTGGGGAGGAGACTGGAGACACATGAAGGGAGTACTGGAGGGACTAAAGAAACATGATGAGAATACTGGGGGGCTGGTGGCACATGATGGGAGTACTGAGGTGGGGTAGACTGGAGACACAAGATGGAGAGACATGATGGGAATACTGGGCAATCAGAAGGAGAAAGTTCCCAACCTGCGCTATCTCTAGAACAGCCACTGATCTCCACCCTAAGAGGTTCACACCTATTATCCTCCTGTATTTTCTCAGAACAAAATTATGTTCCCCATAAATAATATTTTAGATGTGGATGTAGACCCAGAAGTGAGATAAATATTATCCTAATAAATGAAATAAATTTTGCATAGATGTAACAAAATAATAATTCACAATATCGCAGGACCCGCCCACTGGCGACGCGGGACCCGTTACCTTTTCTCCATGAAATGAGTTTTCAAAATTAGGCAACTGGATAATAGTGTTTTAATACCGTACCCAGATTCAGGAACGTTAGGCCACTTACATAAGCATGCATGCTATAAAGTATAATAAAGTATATATAAACTATACAGTATATAAAGTATAAAAATGGTTCACATATAACCTGACCTCAGATATGAAAGTACTTCGCACAAATTTTAAAACTTTAAACCCATCCCCCTAAAACAGAGCCTTCAGGCCACAGCATTGTGTATTCAATGACAAATTAGATTGACTCCTGCTGGAGAGACTATTTTTGGGCCTTTTCTTTTCCAGCAGGAGTCTTAATCTAATTTGTCATTGAATACACAATCAGGTAGGGTTTTAAGCGAAGTAGAGGAGGTCCATGGTGTTTGTTCATAAATTTTAAAATAAAAACACGTTGTATGGTGTTGACCTGTATCACATCGTTTTGAGGTAAGGTGTGATACCTACCTGATGTCAGGACTAACTGGTGTTTACAGAAACACACCATACAACAGAGTGAATTAAATATCCACTCAGACAGAACATTATCACTTGTGACTTTGATACATTGTGAATACAATGTATCTGATCTACTTTGCAACAAAACCCTGCCTGTCATCAGAAATAAATCACAAAGGCATTACACCCAGCTAAATGGAACAAACATCCACATGGTGTGTAGGGTCTCTATTATATGAAAGTTTATTTAATACAACCAACATCAGAACTATCTAAAAATTCCCCCACAAGTGCATAACATCACTAGCGCCTAACAACATCTTTTACAGACACTGTTGTGATCCACAGCATCGTGTTCGTCCGAGCTAAAAGCATTCTATTTCAAAACGCTGGCTGAAAGCATTACTGCAGCCTTTTAAAACATTTTCTGAAACTACATGTGTCAGAGCCTGCCATGCATTTTAGGAACAATATAAAGTGTCACATCCGTAGATGTAGTTAGGGTGTTAAAGATCTATTTAGATAGTACTAGGCAGGTTAGGAAAATTAACAGACTTTTCTTCCCGGAAAGAAGAAACAGGGGTCTACCCGCAGCAAATTTCACAATAGGCAGGTGGATTAAGTCTTGTATTCAGTTGGCATATTCATCCAAGGATATAGAAATACCTGACGGTATAAAGGCCCATTCTACCAGGGCCATGGCCACTTCCTGGGCACAGAGGGAGTCGGCCTTGCTCCAAGAGCTCTGTAATGCAGCAGGGTGGTCCTCAATTCATACTTTTACCAAACATTACAAGAATGATATATTGGCCTCGGCAGAGGCAAAGTTTGGTATAAAGGCTTCTAGTGCAGTAATATAGTTATTCCCATTCCTTTCATTTCAGCTTGGGTACATCCCAACGTCTATGCTGCATCAGGTGATAGGAAAAGGCACAATTATAGCTGATAATTTGATTTCCGTGAGTCCTGATGGCAGCATAGCTAGATTCCCACCCTAGTTTATTGTTTGTGGTCATGTTTATTTGTATGTTCTAACTGTGTTTTATTATAGCCGGAACAAGTGGGAAGACACCAGGTACCGGAGGAGGGGCCTATTTATAAATCCGGGGGTGTCTTTCTTTTTACTTGTCCTGACTCTCACCCAGAGGTAATAACCCAAGGTCTATGCTGCCATCAGAACTCAAGGAAATCAAATTATCAGGTATAATTGTACCTTTTTTGACAAATTAATAGTTTGCTACAGTGGTCAAAGTGGAAATTTTGAAGTGGCAGTATCAAAATAAAGAAAAATTATAAGCAAATTAATTTTTATTTAAATCAGTGGTTGAAGTGACAGTATAAAACTGGTTGAGCCCTGGTTTTTAACATTTACAAATAATTTTAACAATGTAAAATGTTGTAATAGCACTTAAATAAACGTACGCATGGAAGTAAGGAATAGCGTTAAAGTTGCAGCATATGTTGCAGATGCTACAGGTAAGGTTGCTTGTACATGATGGTGGTGGTGGTTCGATGACCTACATGCAAAATTAAATATGTATTAGCATATTTGATATTGAGAACAAAATGGATATATCTGGTCTTGTAAAAATGTTCACATCTCAGTAGTAAGATAATTAATTAATGTAAAAAAAAAAAAATCAAATATTCCTCATTCTGCCCTTCCCCTCTGAGTCCCTTTTTACTTACCTTTTAGCGACAGCGGAAAGCTCCCAGTATTGGGACCCACCTCCGCTGTCTCCAACTGCATGGTGGAGGAGGTAATTCCTATGGACCCGACGCCGCCATGTTAAATGTGGCAGGAACTTCTTTAATGCAGAGGTATGTGTAGATGGTGGCAGCCGGTCCCTCCTATGCTACTTAACAACAGGGACAAGCTGTTGCTAGGTAGCAGAGGAGGGACACGCCATCGCTATCTTTGGAATTCTGGTCTCAGGGCTGGAACACATGCAGGGGGGATACTGGGGGGCTGGAGAGACATGATGGGGAATATTAATTCCCCTAATTTTTTTTATGGTTTTTGACAATTACAAATAATACATTGTTATACTTCTATCTTATAATCTAGTTTTATATATTTATTTTTTTACTTTTTTTTAACAATATTACAACATATTTCAAATCAAACTTACGTTTTGAAGAATGGTAATGACTGTGGTGGGGTTTATGCTGAGGATGCATTGATGAAGTATAATGTCCTGTAAAAAATATTATTTTAATGTTGTCTTGGCAAATTTTATTTCTATAAAGATAACTATTTAAAAATAATTCAATGGAGTAACTTGTTTATTATAAAGTTTACTGAACCTTTGACAATAGAAATAAAAACGTAATCATTTTTACCTGTTAGTGTTGATTGTCCTTGAATAATAACCTGGCTTTGGCCTTTAAAAAATGTAGAAAATTTCTATGATATATGCATTAGTTTTTTTTCAATATATCAATCATTCAGCATGCAGCTGAATGATTGAAATATTGAAAAAAAAACTAATTTTTGTATGAATTTAATAACAAAGAGGTGAAAAAACTTTTTCCCGCCACCATTGATGAACATGTTTATCTCTGCGTGTCAGGTAGGGATTAGGCATTCTTTAGTGAAAGGTTTGGCCATTCCATGTGACTTCAACCTAACTTTTTGTACCACATGGTGGGTGCCTGTGACAATGATACTTGTTAGGGGAATTAGGAAACATAACTACACAGAATTAATCGCATAACTACACAGAATTAAGTTCATGCATGTAGAATGTCATTGCTATTAATGCATTTCAATGTAGTCAAGGATGTACTTTATAATTTACATGTTAAATAAAAAGATTCAAAAGTAATTTTCTGAAAAATATACAATAGTAATGAAAATGATTGAAACATATTGATCGTGTATTTATTTTGATGTTAATTAATATAATCAAAGAAGTGAGATTATATTTTTAAAAATGTACTCACCATGTTTTCCTGTGCTATCATGATGCTTTCTCTTTATTTGCTACTCTTTTGTGGCAATGGGCCTGATCTCACTGACAACCCGCCGTACTAGCTACGGCGGGCGTAAGCGTAAGATCGGCTGTAAAGCCGATCTGCGCATGCGCCGGGCAGACGTTGCCCGGCGTAGCTACGGCAACGCCCGATCACCGATCGGGCGTCCGTAGGAGCAGCGTAGTGACGCTGGAGGGGGCTTTAGTAAGCACAGTGCATCGGCGTAGTTCTGGATCAGGCCCAATGACAATAGAAAAACAAAAATCTAGATTTTAAATACAATATTATTAACCAGAATATAAAAACTGTCTATCTCTCTTCAATGGAGGCATATTAACAAAGATCATTGACAGGTGATGCTGGCCATTTTCATGTGAAAATGAAGTTTTTCTTATTTTAATACAATTAGAAAAATAGCTGTTTACATTGCGAACCATCTAAATATTGGTGGTCTGCACTTGGCCATTCTTTTCAGAGGGGGCAGGCACTTTGTTATATTTACAAAGCTTGGGTCAGGGATGAGTATTCAAGAGATGTCCCCATATACCCCTCTTTTCCTACCCATATTAGGTGTTATTTGGGAAAGGAAAAGTGTGGATATGTAAAAAAAAAAATTATATATATATAACTCACATTCACCCCGTTATATTCCACATCACACATACCCCCCTTATATTCCACATCACACATACCCCCCTTACATGATACATTCCACATTCCACATAACCCCTCCCATACATTCCATGTCACACATTACCCCCCATACATTACACATCACACATATTCCCCCATACATCCCACATCACATATAACCTCCCCCATACATTGACATCATGCATACTCCCCCAAACATTCCACATCACACATACCCCCATTACACTCCACAGCACACATGCCCACCATATATACCATATCACACATATCCCCCTTAAATACCACAACAAACATACCCCTCCCTTACATTCCACAGCACAAATAAACCCCCCTTACATTACACATCACAAATACCCACCTTATATTACACAGCACACATACCCCCCCTTACATTACACATCACACATAACCCCCTCTAACATTACACACCACGCATACACCCCCTTACCTTACATTACACATCACACATATCTCCCCCATACATTACACATAACATATACTCCCCCATGCATTACACATCACACATAATCCCCCCTTACATTACACTTCAAACATACCCTCATACGTACCAAATCACACATTCTCTTCCTATAAACTCCACATCACACATATCCCCATTACATACCACATCACACATTCCCCCCCTTACAT
>WWET01000838.1:56014-69812 GCA_011038615.1 Limnodynastes dumerilii
TCAGTCGCACAATTTTATTGATAGATATATCTCCTTGAGGAGTTCCATCTCCTAACATAACAATTAAGTCCTTTATTTAATAAAATAATTAAAATTGAGGCACATATTAAGCACCAATGTTAATACTCTATCTGTGCCTTAGATGTGAATATTTATCTGTCTATCACACCCTTCTTTCTTCTTATAATTAACGATTGTTCATCCATATTTTTTCACTCTTTTTCACTGGTTTCATGCTATACCCTTGTAGATTAGTCATAGTCCACTAGGTTAATACTTTCACTGTAGCAGATCCTTTGTTTGAATCCCTTAATTCTTTTATTGTTCTTTCCAAAGAGTGTCCTTAACATTCTTAATTATAGATGACATACCTACTAATTAATCTATATTTATAATACGAAGCATTGTTGGATCTTTACCTAATCGATTTTATCACATTTGTTAGCAGAGTGGATACATTTATTTATTAGGCGCATAGATACTAACACCACCACTGCAGCAGTCTCTCTTGTATAAATCCCTTAGTTTGTTCCTTTATTTAGTTACCCAAATAGTTTTAAAACTCATAAAAGCATTAATTATAGATGTATCAAAAGAATATATATGAGACAATACTATTAGCGCTTCTCCCCAAGCCGCAGCTGTATATTGTGTAGGGGTGTGTATCCCTTCACCCCCTAACTCCGGGACCCGATAAAACAAATCCTAGATAAACTAATATAAAAATACAGTACACAAATAGCGCTCAAGGTACATAGGATATCACAAACGATCTTCAAGTCATATGTACAGGCTAACAACTGACCAGTGACAATCTTATATGAAAGCAACAAAAAAAAAAGACAGAACATATATATATTGTCCATATAAATATTACGATTCTAATGTACATTTGCTGAAATATATTATTATAATGATTTCTTTTTTTCATCATTTTGCTTTTGCTTATTATTAAAGGTGTTTGGTCTGGATCCAAACTCCCGCATCTTATCCGTATGTGCGGGGTCTCTACGTCCAAGAGAGAAAGAGGGGAGTGCGCGCCCTGTCATTCCCTTCTCTCATGCATGCTGCCATAAAGGCATCCTTAATGCAAGCCCCCTCCCACACTGTACATTTTGCATGCTTCCCCCCACCCACTTTAGCAGGCAGAGGGGAAGCACAGCCCATTTATATGCTAGGTTTACTATCATAACCCTAGCGTAACATCGGGAGTGCGCTTGCGTGCGTAAATGACCTGTTGGGCGCAGGTCTGGATCCAGCCCTTTGTTAGGAAAATGTTCTCCTCCCACAAGAAAAGGTGTACTGCCAAAACATGCTTGTATGAGAAAGCATCATTGATTTATATAGCCAGAAAGGGGCTAATGCTAAAAGGACCTATTTTGTTCCTTGTATTTACATAATGCTAAAAAGGGTTTATTAAATAATTTGTTTGTGAAATACACATCATAGCACATGGCATAGTTTCTGCCATTGATTACAAAGCCCGGATCTGAAATAGCTGATTATAATTGTGTGTAAGAGAGTTTAGGGCAAGAAACTATTAGATTTTGGTTCTGAGGTCACCCATTTGGCGCCAATGAGTTGAACGGGATTATGCTTGTTTAATGTAAATCAGCAGATCAGAAAGCAAGCAAGATGAACCTCTTACATTAATAAAACTATGTCTTACATTAAATTGTTAAGAACTAGTCCTGAAGGTTTTTTTTTTATAACAAACACTGGCGTCTTCTCGTCTTTCTCCTCTTTCTCTTCAACTAACCACTTCCNNNCTTTCCCTTCCACTAACCACTTCCGCTCTCAACTTCCTTTCTGCAAACATGACTTATTTGTCATGCGCAGAACTTCAGCAGACTTCACATGGGTATTGCATTCCAGTGTGAAGTCCGTACCACCACACACCTGGCACATTGAACCGGACAAGTGAGTTTTCCAGGGGAGTCTATGGGAATTTTAGGGTTACGATTCTATGGGAAATAATAGGGTTAGGCAGTGAAGGGATTTAGGGTTAGGCTGCGGGAATGGGAGTCTTAGGGTCAGGCTGTGGGAAAGGAATTCTTAGGATTAGGCTGAGGGGAGGAGAGGGTTAGGGTAATGGAAGGGGAGGCTTAGGGTAAAGATTAGGATAAGAGTCAGGGCTACATTAATACCATTCGCTGCTGCATCTTTGTCCTATGCTGAGGAGAAGCAATCAATTTGACAGCCAGTTTGGAACTGGCTGGCATAATATGGCCGTTTTAACCACAGACCCACACCCCTAATATATATATATTGTTCTATAATAATGCTTCCAATACAATTCTTAGAAACAAAATACATGTTGGTTTAGGGAGCATTTATGCAAAAAAAACAAAAAAAAAAAAAACATTGACATTTGTTTCTACATGAGTGGATTCATTGTTGTCTTTTGTTTGGTTTGCAGGGTTTTGGATCGAAAGATAAATGTTTTTTTAATTAATGTTATATACATCTTTATGTATTCTAGTGTTTAATTTCAATATAAATATTCTTTGCTTTAAAAACCAATGACTTCTTCATGATTCTTGATATTACATTATGTGACAGTACCTAACTTCCGTCAGAGGGTATAAACAGGGACCCTGTAATGACAATAGTCATTCACCCGAGGGACCCAAAAGAAGGACGATCCTGAAAGCATTCACCATTTCACCTGGCTGCAAAGAAAACATATTA
Organism: Limnodynastes dumerilii; assembly: GCA_011038615.1. Taxonomy (NCBI): domain Eukaryota; kingdom Metazoa; phylum Chordata; class Amphibia; order Anura; family Limnodynastidae; genus Limnodynastes; species Limnodynastes dumerilii. The sequence goes on from WWET01000838.1 coordinate 58,706, forward strand.
CACGAGTATTAAGACTATTTAATATGTTTTTGATTTCAATTTTTATGCACACAAAAATAGAAAAATAAATTACAGTTGTTACAGTTTGAGCAATGATCAACATTTTTATTAACATTCCATGGATGGGAGACCTTTATTTTTAAAATACATTTTAGTGACAGGGAACATTAATATTTATAATAAACGGAAGGGGACATTGTTTTAGATTTTAGTCATGGGCCACATTATCACTTACATTAAAACATTAGGGAATATTAACCCTTTTATGTATACTAAGGGGACCATGGTTTGTAATTTTATATGATGGGGGCTATATTGTGTACAGGGGTATGTTTTTTACATTAATTGTGGTTGTGGGTGTGTTTTCACATTTATTGTGTACGAGGGAATGTTTTGATATTTATTGTGGACAGAGTTATGTTTTAACATTTATTGTGAAATTATTTTATAGTATGTCATTTATTGTGTATGTGGGGTTATGGTAATGGATATGTGGCCTGATGCAGACTTAATAATGACAGCCAATTTATGCATGCGGCAGCGTAGGATCACCTGCCAGTAGTGCTGGCCCTGAGGAAGAGTGTTCTCTCCATGGCCAGCCCTATACTGTTATTAATGCTTATTCTCCTAAGCAGACTCAACATAAATTCCTCTAATTGGTCCTCAGAAAGTTTGAAGCTCACCAAGAGGGTGTTGTGCGGAAGGGACTTCATTTGTAATCTCGACCCCCAACTAGATATTTCTAATGCGCATCTCATCCTGATAAACTCCATCACAGAGTGCAGAGGACCCTTCATGATGCCAGACTGGCTGACATATGGATAATCCTCCACGAAGAATGTAGGGACTGTACTTTCTTTTCACTTCAAGAATACTCCTATTCCCATATTAATTTTATCCTCCTTAATCTCAGGCTTTTTTCAGGTTTAAATGCTGACTTTCTTTGGAGCAAAACATGTATACCTCTCTTCCACTGCCACTGGAACCCCAGTCGGTGAAGGAAGATCCTGCTTACCCTGCTCTGACAGCACTACAACCCCACTCTCTAATTACCCCATCTCCTGCTGAGCTCACATCTCTGAGCATCGCTTATCGTCCTTTTTAGCTTCTTCTCTCACCCATTCTTCTCACATTGTTCTATCCCTACTAATTATCCCCTTCACTCTGTGTCACCACTTTAATCTCTCATCCCCCCCTCTACTTCAGCTCTCCCACTTTTACATCATTTCACTTTTCTTCTGAGGTGGTGTCTTTCTTTTTCCACCCCACTCTCCAGATTTGTTTTTAATTTCCTTTCCCTTATCCCCTAACATAAACATAGTTGTGTCATTGGAGGAGGGAACAGCTGGACATCGTTATTGACATCGTTATGTTATGTTTTCAAAATGTGAAATGTAAATCAGATAGGATATCTCATCTTATCATTTATTACTTGAGACCTGATTCACACTTAAGTGTGCTTTCCACATGCACAGGGTTGCTAAAGACTTATATGTCCATAAGCCTCAGACAAATGGAGGTGCCCAACCCAGCCCATACTGTCCAATTTAAATGCCCCCCTGTCCACTCTACGTATATTTGAACATACAGAGGGCTTTACACCCAGACCTTTAGGCAAGTTATAATGTTCCAACAGCTATACTGCCACAAACAAAATTGTTGACATTGTTACATGTTTGCGCTAGTTGTAGCTTCCAGGGGTGAGTGGGAAGTGGGATGGGAATGTCCCAGTCCTCCCAGTCCTCCTTTAGTCATGTATTTTTACATGACTAAAGGAGGACTATGGACACTTCTCAACTGAATATATAACTTCATCCATCTGCCCCTGGATGATGAAGGTCTGCTGATAATCAAACAGTGATTAACTAGCTTCTCCAATGTTATTGGGGCTGTTAGTGGCACACGTGTAACTCTGATACCATTTGGATTTAATAAAATTATTATTTTTATAATCAGAAAACATCCATTCCATTCCAAAAACATTTAGGGCCAGATCCACACTTAGTTATGATGGGGGACTTCCACAAGTCAATTGTGTAAGTCCCCTGTTTCTGAACATTTGTGCCTGCGTAAGTAAGTACGCACAATGGGCCTGATCCAGACCTACGATGTAGCGCTGAGCGTACTAACACTCAGTGTTACATCGTGGGACTCCCCCTGACACTCCCCCTGCCCTATCGTATTTACACTCCCTTACGTCGGCTGAAGGCTACCCTAACTTCAGTCGGCGTGAGGAAGTGTAAATACGCTGTAAGAACTTATGGTAGAAATCTGTCCAGATTTACTACCATCAGCAGGGAGTGCAGGAGGTGTGCACTCCCCGCTACATGCGTGTACCTACGGACCCCTGAACGCATGTAAAGCTGTCTGGATTGTTTGTGATGCCGTGCTACTCATTAGTACTCACTACTCAAGTAGTTGTGACAAAGTTTCTTCCTTTTTAAATGGCAATCTGGAGTTTGGTGAAAATTAATGCAAATGCGAGGTCAAGACACGTGGCTTTAAGGAAGGATATCTTGTACTTGATACTAAATAAACAAACATGACATGTTTATTATAAGCTATATGTAATTGTCCTTCTAACATGCAGGTGATGCTGTCAATTAATACCACATTTGGCTACTTACACAACAGCAACAAATTGTCTAAATACTGCACATACCTTCACCAGGGCAACCTTTAAGCACTGTTTTTAAATCTTATTTTCTGTGCCTGCATCACACTGGTATTGCACTGCATGTGTTGGGGATTGTAGTGCGATGAGGAGTGGAGAACCATTACATGAGGATGACTAGATGCAGATGTCCAAGATGATTTCAGGCCGCAATCTAAGGAAGCCTGTCAAATAAAAAATTGTGGACACATATTTTTCATATAAGTATTTGTCATGTATTGTAAAAGATAAGGTAGGAATCTGTATACGTAAGTGTCCAGATTTACTACCGTGCACTCCTGGCCGTATTGACCTCGGGCGCCCGTAGGTCTGGATCCAGCCCGTTATCTGTATATGCACCATTGTTTATATAATGATACATGTAATTGAAAAAAACAAAACATTACAACAATTAGTTTAAAAAAATACGTACATTTTTTTTGGGGAAAAAAATATAGCATGGAACTATCCAGAATCCAATGAAGCAGCGTGAACTGTGCCAGAAGAGGAGGGGTGGGGGAAAATTAAATTGTGACAGGTCATAGGGAGATAATGCTTGTAGTAATTGGTTGATGGTTGAAACTTCTGAAGTAGGATTCTGGAGTGGCAGCAGTTGCTTCATAGTGATGGACAGTGTAGAAGGAACCCGCTCTACTGCTGCAGTAAATTAAACTACCAGACGCTCCTAGATAATAACAATTTGTAATATGGAGAGCATGATGGATTTATGATCATTCTGACTACTGACATGGTCTTTGAGCATCCCTATATTTACAAGCAAGCTTTTGGCTGGTAACTGCCTGCACACATGCTTCCTATTAAAATAATATAAAATAATTTAGTTTTGAAGATTCTTTTGACTAAGACTATAGACTAAGTTTCCAAAAAGCAAATGAAAGTTGATATCCAAAACAAATAAGAAATTAGCAAGCAATCATGTTAGTCATCAGCATGTGAAGGAATAGGTCTATATATGACATACTTTAATTAACTCATTGCAAGAGCACATGTAAAATACATAAATGTAAATAAAAGCCAACAGAATACTTACGACTGCAGACATAAATTTAAGGACAGCTGTCGCGTCGTGATATCAACCCAATCTTACCTTACTTTTCACTATAGTGACCCTACCTGACATTCCCAATCCGTATGGGACTGTCCTCTTTCTTTGATCGGAAGTATCACCTCCCTAATCTCTGATCTGGACCTCTTCCAACTGGTACAGAGATCTACAGTATAAGGGAAACACAAGCAGCCTGACCTTTTACTTAACTCTCAATTAGGGCTTAACACCACTACTATGGGGAATACCCCTACAACTTACCTACTTTACTCCCATCTGTGGAGAATGGTTTACATAATGCGCTTTAAAAAACACCAATTTGTTATGGATTCAGATGATGCTACCAGGGCAGTCTAACTAGGGCCTGGTCTTCACTAGAGCACCTGATTGTGGACATAGTCTGGGCTGCAGGACGCTTAGCAGGTCACAGCCACCAGAGGGAGAAGAAGGATGAAAACCGAGGAAGAAGAGAGAGAGAGAGAGAGAGAGAAAGGATGTAGAAGGAAGCGTCAATAGACAGGGTCAGAAGGGACACCACTGAACACTAAATGAGGAGAGAGAACAGGACGAAGAGCTGGACTGGACAGGAGACAGACTAAATGGACAAGGGCACACACTGCAGCACACAGGAAAACCCTCCTGAAGGGGAAATACAGACAGGCACTAAGGAAAAGGCAGGGAGCAACTGGAAAGGTGAAAATGCTAGGATAAGAGAGGAGCAGATACACTGAGGGACACAGCGAGGAATGAGGCAGGAGTAATGGGACACTCAGAGATCACTGAACTTAGCAAGGCACAAGAATCAGGCAAGGCAGTAGGTCACAGGACTAAGAGCAGATGCTAGTTCTGCTGCTCTATTTACAGGGAGGCTGTTTAATCACAGACAATCCTTGGATCAGCCTCCCTATCTTATAGGCTGAGGTCCCAGCAGTGACTGAGCAATCAGGATGCCATACGGCAATAATACAGAGCATTAGTCCTGGTGGGCGGAAGAGCCGAGGCTCGAGTAGACATAGAGCGCCATGCCGCCTCACAGTGCGGTTGTTCTGGCAACCGGAGGAGCCGGGACTCACCACCTGGAATCGGGCAGACTGCCCGTAACATTACCCCCCCTTCTACGAGGGGTAAGGAGACCATTATTACCGGGTTTAGAGGGGTACTTCTTGAAGAATTCTCTGTTGAGACGGTCAGCATGAAGGTCACTTTTTGGAACCCAGCAACTCTCCTCTGGGCTGTAGCCTCTCCTATGTACAAGGAAAAGAGTCTGCCCCCTTACCTTCTTAGAATCTAGGATACTTTCCACCTCAAATTCTTGATGGTCGTCCATATCCATGGCCTGGGAGAGGAAACCCAAAGCAAACTTCTTATAAACCACAGCAGGTTTCAATAACGAACAGTGGAAGGAATTCGGAATCCTTAGGTTTCTGGGCAATTTCAGCTTAAAAGACACAGGGTTAATTCTCTTGATAATCTAAAAGGGACCAAACTTCTTAGACTGCTGTCTCAACCTGATGTTCCAAGTCGATAACCAAACTAGTTGACCATCTCTGAAGATATAAGTTCTCCGGAATTGGAGAATTGGCAGACCTCCAGACGATCCAAGGACTCCATTTGGTCTAAGAAGCTGGCTCGAGGATTGACTCCTAAAATGAAACAGAAAGGAGAAACCTTGGTCGAAAAATGGTAAGCATTGTTGTAGGCAACTTCTGCCCAGGGAACCAATTCTGCCCAGTTATCCTGGCCGTTAACCAAATGGTGTTACACCCCATAGAAGAAGGTAAGTCGGTGACAAAGGGCCTGATTCAGACCTACACCGCCTGCCGTTGTTATGATGGGCAGATGCGTAAAATCGTCTGTTTATCCGATCTGCGCATGCGCCGGGCAGATGTTGCCTGGCGTAACTAGGGAAACCCTTTAGTCAGGATAGGGTGTCCATAACTACAGCATAGTTATGGTGGAGGGGGTGTTCCGCTCCGTAAATACGCTGTAGCTAGTGAAGGTAAGTGCGAGGATGCAGGGAAATAAGGAAGGGGGGGCTGGGTTAGGTTGTTACGCTGCAGTGGATTTACACTCTGTTACACCAGCTGAAGTTAGGGTAGCCTTCAGTCAGCGTAAAAGTGTGTAATTACGCCGGCACAGCGGGAGTGTCAGGGGGAGTGCATGCTGATACGCTATACGTTAGTACACACAGCACATCTGCGTAGGTCTGGATCAGGCCCAAAGTCCATGAAAATGTGTGTCCAAGGACAAATGGGAATGGGTAGTGGTTTTAGGGGTCCTGTGGGTAGTTGCCTGGGCACCTTGGTCTGAGCACAGACTTGACAAGCCTTAACGGACTCCTTAAATCATCTTTGGCCACCAAACAGAATGAACATAATATCGGGGTGACCAAAAATCTTGCTATAGTGATTTTTCTTTTAACTATGCCTTTCTTAGGTTATTCAAGACAAACAGTAGATGATTCGGCTTACTACTGGGAGCTTGATCCCGGATTCTGGAGCCTGGATGACAAATCTTGGGTAAGAGCAATGATCCTTGAAGCCAGTACAATAGGAAGAGGAGTTGATGCTTCATGAGAAGGCAGGAAACAGTGAGAGAGGGCATCCGCCTTTGCATTTCTTGAGCCTGGTCGGTAGGTCATGTTGAAATTAAATTTTGTGAAAAACAAACAATTCTTGGCAGATTCTATGTATGCCAAATATGGTCAGCAAGGATGGTCACTTTATGCAACACCCCTTTAAGCCAGTGTCTCCATTCCTCCAAGGCCAATTTATTGGCAAATAAATCTCGATTGCCCACATTGTAATGTCTCTTGGCCTGGGAAAATTTCTTAGAGAAGAAGGCACAGGGATGAAGGTTATTATCAAAAGGACTGACTTGAGACAATACAGCACCGGCACCAATCTCGGAGGTATCCACCTCCACAATGAAGGGAAGATCAGGGTCAGGGTGGCGAGGAAACTGCTAACTTAAGTGTGTGAAAAGCCTTCTGGGCTTCAGTCCCAGCCTTGATCAGATCAGTGATGGGAGCAACAATAGACGAAAATCTCCAGATAAATCTTCTGTAAAAATTGGCAAAACCCAAAAACTTTTGTATTGCTTGGAGATTAGACAGCTGAGCCCATTCCAGAATAGCTGTGACCTTTTCCATGGAAAATCCCTCTAGAGACATGATGTAGCCTAAGAATGCGATGCTGGACTTCTCGAACTCGCACTTCTCAGGCTTAACATACAGGTGAGAAATAAGGTTAGAGTTGCGCTCTCAGATCCTGTGGGGAATGGGGATGAGGGGTGTGAAAATTAAGGGATGTGGGGGGATGTTGTATTGTGAGCAGCAATATTCCCTTATATTGTCCCCAACAGACAAAAGGTATCAAATGGCAAATACAAAGAGAATAGGGAAAGGAATTGCGCTCAAGCAGTGAATCTGGGGTGTTGTTGATATATATGGGGTATGAGGGGTTAATAGATAGCAACACAGTCTATAAGTACCAACAAAGTCAATAAGGGACCTGTAGGTCCCAATTCAGTCTGTAGGTTCCAGCAAATGTCTATGGGGAACTCAAAGGGCCTGATCCAGACCTATGCTCGTGTGCGTAGCGTATTAACGCCGGCATACCTACGATGCACGGCAATAGGCACTCCCCTTGCTCATATTTAGTTTTGCTTTCATACGCTCGGCAAACCCTACCCTATCTTTTCTGTTCGTAACCGCGGGCGTCCGTATGGTCATTGCGTAGTTACGACGCTTAGCACGCCAATACTGTATGATTTAAATGCCTCACCCCGCCCTTGGCGTGTAGTTACGGATTTCATAAGGCAGGCACGCCCCCTCCAGCGTTAATACAAAGCTAATAATGCCCACGGCTTATACGCTCAAAATTTCTCTGCGTAAAATCTGTCCCGCACATGTGCAGTTAGTACAAAAATCTGTTTTTACGCTTACGATCAGCGTAAAAATGCACATGAGTGTAGGTCTAGATCAGGCCCAGAGTGTGTTATCTTCACAGTCAATAAAGGCAATGGAAACTATATCCAGATTGCCGAGTTTTGATTGTATTAATAGAAAACAATCTCAGCGTTAGCAGTTCAGCAAAGGTATTGAAGGTGTATTACCAACATAGAAGATGGATTAGATATGTAGAATCTACTCACCATGTAGATGTCTTGACTGTAAGCATATCAAACAAGAAATGGTGTCTGGACTCGGGTCCTGTCGACTTGGATTTGCTGCGGTCTGTTGATTGTAGCAGAGCGTGTATAGAATGGGATAACAGCAGGCTCTCCAGCTGCCTGGGGATCTTCTTTGTGACGTAGATGCCGAGCCCACCGTGATGCATCTGGTGGTTCCCTTGACAGTCAGATGTTTTCAGTTAGAACGGCAGACTTATAAGACACCACTTAAAGTTTCCAAAATAGCTGCTGCGGAACAACACCCCCTCTCAGCTGCTGTTCCTAGACAAGCTCCAAAACAGTGCAAAAGGTGTTGTTCCACAGCAGCTATTTTGAAGACTTTAAGGGGTGTCTCATAAGTCTGCCATTCTGACTCTAACCGAAAACATCGGACTGCCGAGGGAACCACCAGCTGCATTACGGCTGACTAAGAATCTACGTCACAATAGGAGATCTCCAGGCAGCTGGAGAGCCTGCGGTTGATCCAAGACAGACGGGACCCGAGACCAGACACCACATCTTGTTTGATATACTTACAGCCAAGACATCTACATGGTGAGTAGATTCTACATATCTAACGTCCATCTTCTATGTTGGTAATATGCCAGATGCAGCTGTTTATGTGTCTCTTCCCTGTCTCACTACCTCTCTGCACCTTCAATACCTCCACTAAACCGCTAACGCTGAGATTGTTTACTATTACTACAATCAAAACTCGGCAATCTGGATATAGTTTCCATTGCCTTTATTGACTCTGTATCACGTTCTTGGGCAGATCGAGGTTAGGTGCGGGACAGTGAGAGGATGTAGCGAAGATGAAGCTGGGTGGTTTTAAGTAGCGATGGTGCATATGTACCTGTAAAGGATAAGGATAGGTGGCCCCTGGAGTAGGGGGTAGGGCGCTTCAGGCCGGACTGGAGGCCGGACTGGAGAAAACACATCAGCGAAATTCTGGTATGGAGTAGGAATTTGGATGTCCTCAGATGTTTTAGTCGATCTCTGGGGAATTACTCTGGAGAGACAGTTCTTGAAACAAGCAGAACCCCAGCTGATGATTTGAGACGTGACCCAATCCACACGTGGATTGTGGATCTGGAGTCATGGTAGACCTAGGATAAGGGGTGAAGTTGCCTCGGAAAGTATCATAAACTGGATGGACTCGGAATGAAGAACTCCGATGTAGATTGAAAGCGGCAGGGTCCGATGAGATATGGATCCTCCGGGTATACGACTGCCGTCCACTGCAGTGAGGTACGTAGAAGCAGGAAGAGGTTCGGTGGGAAGTTTAAATTTCTTCACTAGATGAGCCGTGATGAAGTTCCCAGCAGCTCCAGAGTCTAGCAGAGCATGGAATTCAAGTTGTTGGTTTTCCAGAGACAGGGTTAAAGGTATGAGGCAGTCTCGATGGTTTGAGGAGCGAACAGGAACTCCTGTGTTGACCTCCTCAGAATCAATCAGGAGCGGGAGTTTCTCGAACGCTTGGCGCACTAAAAACGAGTGTGACCAGGTTCACTGCAATACAGACAAAGGTTCTCCTTGATTCTGCACTGTCTCTCTTGGGGAGTAATACGGGATCTACCAAGCTGCATGGGTTCTTCAGAGGGAAGCAGCGGAGATTTGGGATGATGTGAAGCCATAGCTTTGGGGCCAGTTGCTCTTCTCCGCTCTTGTTGTCGAATGTCTATTCAGACACAGGTGGAAATCAGAGAGTCCAGAGTGGTGAGTGTGACACAGGACAATAAGCCATCCTGAATCCGATCTGAAAGGCCCGCTTGGTATATGGACATTAGAGCCTCCTCATTCCAGGTGAGCTCGGAAGACAAGGTACGGAACTGAATTGAATAGTCCCCAACAGACTGATCCCTCTGACAGAGGCGGAGAATGTCTGAGGCAGCAGAAGCTGTGCGTCCAGGTTCATCAAAGATGTTCTGGAAGGTTCTCAGAGATGACAGATTGGACTAGACTTTTCCAATAACAGAGAAACCCAAGCCAGAGTTCTTCCGGATAGCAGGGAGATAATGTAGGCAATCTTCGCCCGCTCTGTCGGAAAACTGTCTGGCTGTAGTTCAAAGAGCAGTTTACATTGATTCAGGAATCCGCGGCACAGAGCAGGATCCCCAGTGAATTTAGCCGGAGTTGACAATGGTATCCTGGATCCGCCAGATGCTGGAGCGGGAGCTGAAGCCGATGCATGGCTTTGAGCCAATACTACTTGTTGAAATGCTCCCATCTGGTTGGTCATTTGTTGGAGGCAGGATACAACTTTGGACATTGCAGCTTCTTGCATCTGTATACGTTCCTGAAGAGTGAATCCAGAAGGACCCTCCTGAGGATTCTATCCGTCCCGATCCATTTGGCCAGAACTTACTATCATGTTCTTGGGCGGGTGTGGGTCCCCGGTTAGAAAATCCCAATTTCGAAAATTCGAATTGCGAATTTTCTTTTGCGAATGCGAATTTTCTCCGAAGTGCTAAAATTCGAAAAATGCATACACCTAAATGTTTCTATTTATACTAGTCTGAAATTATAATTTTTCTAATTCGAAAGTCTGTATTTCGAATACAGCTATATTTAGAATAGTGTACATTTCGATACAGAGCAAAGTAGAATAATGGTCAATTTCGAAAATCTGAATTTCGAAAATCTTCTAGTAGAATACATGTATTTTGCGAAAAAATCGAAATGCGAATCGTTCGCATACCGAATGAGCCGCACTGCGAATTTTTATGCGAAATTTTCGCAAACGGCAGCCGCAATGAGTTAGCTTTAGATTGTTGACAGGGATTAACTATACTTCCATATGAAGAGAGGGAGTGAGTGCTTTCATCTTCAAATCAAGCTTTTTGCTGTCAGTTTTAATTTAATTTAATTTGATTTAATTTCAATTCATTTAATTTAATTTTCTTTAATGTAATTGCACCTAATTAATTTCATTTGAGTGTATTTACTTCCAAATAAAGTGACCAGTGTAATAATTACAATGATTTCTATTTGTGCCTCCCACTTTTTAAGTGACCAGTAGTAATGGTCCATTGTGCCTGATCCAGAGGTACGATGTAGCGCTGAGCGTGCTAACGCTCTGCGTTACATCGCTGCCTCCCCCTGGCACTCCCCCTGTGAGGGCATATGGCCCCTTCCTTACACCGGCTGAAGGCTACCCTAACTTCAGCCGGCGTAAGGAGGGGCCATACGCTCGCACAGGAGCGTATGGCCGC